>JAPMOR010041065.1:20330-45423 GCA_026543865.1 Argiope aurantia | reverse complement strand
AATATTTTGAAATGAAATTTAAATTCAAAGGAATGAGGATTCATAAATCAGTTTTACGATGATAAGAAAAAAGAAATTTTCCCAAATCAAGTAAAAATACAAGATCAGGAAAGAAAATATTTCTCCTAAAATTATTATTCGTAATTTAAAGTCTAAAAATTTCAAGGCAATAGAAAACCCGAATTTCATTGCTACATACTTTTCAAAGAGAATATTAATTATAAAATTAGTAAACATTACTTTCTAGACTTATTTTTAGATATTTTCTGTTTCTTCACTTGTAAGTTCTCCCGACTTTCTTTGCTGCAACTTACTGCTTCGTAAAAATATTAAATCCTTTGTCATCTAATACTAGAATCGTTCTTAAGAAATTTCTAATATCAGGATCATTCATTTCTTCTCTTAGAATATCCAGTCCTTTTTTAGGTTTTATCCTTTCATCGGGATTCATCTTAATTTCACTCACTTCAACGATATTTTTTGGTAAATGCGGATTCTTAAGAATTGTATTTCTGGCACTATAAGCTATAACAATGTTATTTGTGGATAAGGTATGATTTATATCGGTATTCTCATCATAGACTTCGGTTTTGGTATTAAAAGGAGATTCCATCCCAGTTTTTGAGATTTCGTTTCCAATGTGGCTTTTAAGTAGTTTGGTTTCATAGCAGAAATCCAAAGGATTGGACAGATTTTTTAAAGAAGACTTTCTATGCCATGCAGGTTCATCCTTCCAATTTGTAGGCAAGGCATCAGTTGTGTTCATTACTTCAGTATGATGTTGGAAATTATTTCTTCGAGAAGTATCACCTAAATCGTTTTTATTATTACCGGCAAAGGATGTTAAATCGTAATTTAATTCCAAATCGGAACTTTTTGCGAAATATTCTTTGATGGTTTGCATTTGTTGACTCAAAGTTCCGTCACATAAATTATTGCATCTTTTTATGGAGTACATATCTAAATTTTCCTCAATTTCTATCCCCGATATTCCCTCTGTACAAGTAAGCTTTTTACCGTTTTCGAAGCTTTCATTCATATTTGTGATCTTGGTTTTTATTGTGCTACTGGATTTCGGAAATTCATCATTCAATTGCGATTTAAAATCTTGCCTCTTATTGGGGATTTTATCACAAAATGATTTGCCGATTGTAATATTTTGAAATCGGAGATCTTCATTAGATTTTATCTCTGTACATTTATTGAAATTTTTTCTATATTCTATTATAGTAGAGCAAGCCCTTTCTTGAACTTTCTCGCCCAATGTATCGTAGTTATCAGTATCATATTCCAAAGTTGGATGACATATTAACTTCAGATTTTGCAGTACCGATTCAGCTTCTAAACAATTGATTGCCTCTTGATAACTTATTGGAATTCCTTCGTATTTTTCAAAGTTTTTAATGTGAAATTCAATCCATAATTTCGAAATATGACTTTTATCCTTATGTTTAGATTTATAAGTCTTATATTTAACAGCATTTTGAAACCGACTATAATTTACGGACACTTCTTTTGATATACATAGATAAAAATTTGGATTTGTGCTAAAACGCAGAAAACGATAAGCTTCATCCAGAAAACCATAAGATTTTGCTACTCTTTTAAGCTCTTTCCACCCACCCTCTTCGTAAAAGGTTTCAGTAAATTTATCAAAATACATCGCCCAAATTATGTGACCATGGCTTGCAACATCTATTGGCAAAGCACAATAATACGCATCGATATAACACACATACATAACAAAACTAAGAGTTGCAAACATTCGCTCAAAAATTGATAAATGACCAAACAAATCATCTCTGTCACATATGCAAGTTAAATGATCATAACAATCAGACAGAGATTTCCAACTTTGAGCTTTTTTTAAATCTAATGCATCGTAATATATTTTTGAAAATAACCTAACACGACAGGCGGCTGCTCTTTGGTATAAAATATCACAAACTTCTTGATAACTGTTATCTTCCTTGCATTCATCTTCATAAATCTTTAAAATATTCCGCTTATCTACAACACCT
Source organism: Argiope aurantia (assembly GCA_026543865.1). Classification (NCBI taxonomy): domain Eukaryota; kingdom Metazoa; phylum Arthropoda; class Arachnida; order Araneae; family Araneidae; genus Argiope; species Argiope aurantia. The sequence goes on along the minus strand of JAPMOR010041065.1, from coordinate 43,402 downwards.
TCACCGAACAATGTACGATAGAAGCACTGGTATGCAAATATTTCTATCTTCAAATCAGATGACATATTTGTTAAATTAAGAACAATCACGTACATGTAGGGTCATTACCTCACTTCATTGTATGGAGATACAATGAGGTAACGGCACTCACTGCATCGCGATTTCACTAGTATTGCCAATCTTTGAATTCTCGATGAGTAACTATTTTTGAATATTCAACAAAAGACGTACAAATGCTCTGAATAATTACACTTCAAGTTGGCGTGACCAACCGTGAGATGGATTCAAAAAGAAAACAGAAGAAAAACGGTTTTCTTAAAATCTGAAAAATAAAATAAAATCTGTAATATAATGAATATGGTGAAAATTCTGACTTGAATGTTTGCACAGATTACTGTTGTGAAATACGTTTGCGATATCTTTGATATATAAATTTTGCGATTTAAAGATACTCTACAATTCTTGAATGGAAATGAAAAATGTGATATTCTGTGCTATAAAATTCGCAAATATCCTAAGAAGAATTTAAACCAACGACAAGAAATACAAATGAAATATATATTAGATACATTTGTTCAGTAGATATTCAGATTACTCAAAACATTATTATTCAGACGAATATTCAGAGTAATTGTTCTTTTTGAGTCTACGTCGGTATAGATTTGGTCTGATGGATATCAAACTATCGGATTGGAAGTGCCCAGATTCGAAACCCGATTCCAACGGAAAAGTATCATAAATGCTGACCTTATACACCTTTTATCTTTAGAGCAATTACTCATCCCACTGGTAAGATGCGTAAATTTGGTATAATGGAGCTCCGATTGAGTTAAAGCATATATCATATGAACTTGGTTCAATATTATTAGATCGGTCCCAAAATAAATCTCTTGATTTTTATCTCTTTGTACTCGGATGGGGCCTCTCGTTCACCATTCAAGACGGTGCATCATTTTGACGTTTTATTTATTTATTTTTCAATTTTGATTGTTAAAAGCGCCTACAGAATGATAAAAGAAGTAGATTAATTTTTAAAAGAAATTCGAACTTAAAAGAATTATGTATGCTCGACTCTGTCGTTTACCATTGTTTGGAGAATTGCTTTCTAAATCTCTTTCATTTTTATTGACAAAGGGTTTATTTGTAAATTATAATTGAAGTAAAAATAATCTGATTTTACTGAATTTTCATTGTTGATTTCGAACTGAGGACTATTAATTCTATCACATAATTTTTTACATCCATTATATGTATATCCATCTACATCCCTATGTCATTTTTTACATCCGTTATATGTATATCCATCTAAAATTATTTCACTTTTCTTTCCTGGAATTCCTCTTTTAGCAGAACTTTTTTTGACATATTCAAAATTCTCAGTTTTTTACGCAATCTTATGGCCTACTGATCTTTTATAACATGTAAAAATTTCACTATGAATTTCAAAACGTTTGCTACTTGTTCGGAATTCATTTGAAACCGTCTCATTGATTCTATGATCTTTAGTTCGAATGTCATCATTTGTTTTAATGTATTTACAGCCATCAGAGTTTTCGGCATATGGCATTTCGGTAGAATAAAATCTTCCTTTAACTTTCTTCTCCAATACTCCGATCTCATCAGAATAATGTATTGAAGATGGATCACAAAAATTCTTCAAGTCTTGGAGTAACACTTCTTTTTCAAAGCAATCTACTGAATATTTGTAGCTTGGCGGAATTGTGACATAATTTTCATAGTGCTCAGTATGAAGTTTAACCCATAGCATGGAAACATGAATTTTAAGTAAAAGTGTGGTTTAGTGTTCTCCTTGATGCGTCAAGAATGCCAAGTCGCTAATAAAGATGGCAAAATAATAAACAAACACTTCTACAAAACAGTTATGGTTATCTCCTTTTGGATTAAAATTATGATCTTTACTGATAAGTATTTTTTTATCTGAGACTTTTCACTTTTTTTTAATCTTCGGGATCACTATCGCTGCTTATCTTAACAATTTTGAAATAAAGAAGTTTTTCAAAGCGGTTGCTCCAGTCTGTTGTGTAGAGCACGCGATGTCTACGGCATCTGAAGAATGCACCGGGTAGAATTTTTAATTTAAAAAACATCCTACGGCTTCTCTAGCAAAGGGAGTAGGATCCTAGTAGCTTCGCTAGCTCATTGAACATAAGGACTGTGTGAATAACAGGAACAGTACTTAATCAAAAGAAAAGAAGCAATCAAACCATTCTCCATACAAAATTTCAAACAAGAATCCTTTTCCCAACTTCATCAACGCGTGTATATATATATATATATATATATATATTCCACTCATCCTTCATCCCTTCTGCAGGTTCAAAATGTTTCTTGCCTTCCCATTCACCACACATCCGTTCTTGAACAATTAGCCACATAACGAATTATCAAGGAAACCGTCAGATCAGAAAAAGAATTAAGAAAAGTGCAAGGAATTCCATTGCAGACGATTTCTTAAATTAATAATTCAGACGATTTCTAAAACGCATACCGACAGTTAAGTATAGCAAAAGAATAAATATTTTCTGTTCGTATCCACATTAAAAAAACATTACAGTGTCTTATCTATATCTATACTTATAATAAAGCTCAATGTGTGTGTGTGTGTGTGTGTGTGTGTGTTGGCGCTCTACAGGCCAGACCATTCAACCTACAGCTACCACATTTGGCACGTGTATACCTTGGAGGCCGGGAATGTGCATCTGGGGGTTATTTTTTCGAATTTTTAACTAGAATTTTATTTATTTAAAAATTAAGCGAAATTTTGACGTGTTTCTGCTATAACTTCCAAAAATATTACCGCACAAAAAAGATATTTACATGAAGTTAAAGATCAAAAATTTATCTTTTAAACGATACTAATGTTTTAATCTTAAAATTAAATTTCTATTTTTAATGAATTTTTAAATAAATATTTTAACTATGTTTTTCAATAATTTTTTTCGTAAATAATAAAAATTAAAATTAAGCACGTTTCGCATTCATGGGAAAAAATAAGCTTTTTTCAAAGTGTTGCCATCACATTGATTAAAGCTCCAATTAAAAATAAATTAAATCTTTTTGGAAATGAAATCTGCAAAAATATAATTTTCGGCACGTGTTAGTAGGAAATGAAACAAATATGAAATATTATTTTTTCTAAAAAATAAATTCAAGAAAAATTATTTTATGATCTTTTACACTCTCTATACAGGGTGTTTATTTAGTCCCGGACCCATTTTGATGTTTAATGACTCATAAAATAATGAAGATATAAACAAACTTATGGCATTTATTGATGGAGAAACTCATATATTTTCCTTTTCAGGTTTGAATATTTTTACTTTTGTAAATATCGTCTGCACGTGTAGTTAATTTCAGATAATTTCATTTTCCAGTCTAAATATCTGTACTTTTCTAAATATCGTCTGCTTATTAATTGCATTTTTCTCTCTTTTGTTTTTGGCAACTATTGAAATGTTATGTTTACTTTTAATGTGTTTGTTATATGTAGTACTTTTGTATGTGATGATTTATTCGAGCGGATATTAAGGAGAATGCATATACCACAAGAGAAAGCACAGATTTTATGGTGGTCATAGAGTTAATTTCCAATCAACTAAATCACTGACTTTTAAGAGTTAATTTCCAATCACTTAAACTGACTGATTTATGAAAATTTGAATATCACTATTCAATAAATAAAGGATAATTTTAGATTTTCCATCATTCGCTTCAAAGAAAATACACCAATCAGCGCGCAGGTTTCTCAAGATTAATTGACCTAAGATTATGAAAATGTTGAGTTTTTCTAAATTTTTAACAATCAAAACTTCATAAATAAGTCTTAGTTGATCGTGGAAAATAGAAACATTCATTCATTCATTTATTTAAAATTTGGTTTGTCCAGAATATTTCTCAGCATATGATACCTTACTGTATTAAATTTAGACTTCATAATTTTTGAAATATATTTATAGGCCGGAACAAAATATTATTATTGATTCCATTTCAATCCTTTTGAAAGCAAAACTAAAAACTGAATTTTATGCTGAATCTGAGAAATTTTTGTTGAATTATTGTTTGAGATATTACATAAATTATGAAACATATTTTGTAATTCACATAAGACTTAAATACCGAGCAATTCTGTTTGCAATACTCACATTCAAGAATAATAATAATTAATAAATATCAATAAAGATGATAAATAAAATAAAACGCTTGGTTTTATTAAAAAATATGTTAATATTAATTGCAATTTCATCATTTACATTTTAAATTAAAGTTGAAGTTTTGCCGGAAATGACAACAAATTAGCAAAATATATATAGTAAATTGAACGAAACGATCTAAACAGTATAAGTTTGGTATGACTATCAAAATTTGAATATTAAAAATGTTTTGTTTGAGAATCCTTTAAGAGACCAGTTACTTAAAATATTTAATTGAAAATTGTAGCGAGCGGTAATACTGTCGAACCGGCTGGTGGCCAAAGGCGGCTAGTTAGCAATAAAATATTAATTATAATACAAAACTAAATTATAATCTTTAATTGATATTTTTTATTATTTTTCATAAAAGTGGTAGTTTATTTTCAAATCAACCACTGTGAAAAGTAGTAAGCAAAACAGCATTAGGGTTGCTATAAAATTGTTTCGTTGGGTTACCATATTTGATTCAAACTTTGGAGCACACTAAACTACACTTCAACCGAATTTTATTCGTCTGCATCTTGTTACAGTAATAATAATTAATAGTATTCTTAAATTAACGATAATTTACCGATGCCGCTTTGAATGAATTTAGATGCTCTACTTCTCTACAGAAAAAAGAAAAAAAAATCATATAATGAGTCGTATGTTTTGTTTTTAAGCTTATTCTACTCACCTTTTTTTTTATAAAACTTTTCAGTTTATCAAAGTACATTGCCCTAAAAATATACCCGTACTTTATTACATTCTTTCAGAATATATTTGTAAATACAAAGGAACAAACAATGAGCAAAAGCAGAAGTTGCAAGCATTCTTTCAAAAACTGTTTAATGATCAAACAAATCATCCCTATCACATAGACGAGTCACGTGATCACAACAATCATAGAGATTTCAATTTTAAAGCACTTCCGATATCTATTTCTTTCATACATACATTGATGAAGGGTTTACACTCGGCCAGTTATAAGACGGCTAGTAGGCAGCGCATGCGCAGAAAGGGACTGATTTATGTTTGCCACAATTTCATAAGATAGATTCTGGCATTCCATGCTTGATTGGTGTCCCTGAATAGTTTTTATTCACTGATGGATATTTACACAAAGAAACATGGCCAAATAAATAAAAGGTCAACATACCTAAATTTGGAAAACTATACAAAAGAAATGGCAGTAAAATGAAAAAAACACAACCTTGCATCAGAAAGAACAAAGAGCAAAAAATGTCGGAATTAATCTATGATGTGATAATTTTTTTCACGCCAAAAAAAAAAAAACCCCACCAAATTCTACAAACGCATGGGCAGTAAATAAAAAATACAATACAGCGACATATTGTTATCCAATCGGGACAAGTACTTGCCATCGACAGAACATTTTTCAGCCTTTCTACGCATGCGCTGTCAACTGGCCGGCTTATAATTGGCCGAGTGTAAACCCGACATAAAAAACAGTAAATAATGGCAAGTATTTGCTTATTGTACATATCATCAGATGCCTCACAATAATTATTGTCTTTGATACATTCATCCCCATAAATCTGAAAAATATTCATCTCAGCATTTCTTATATCCATATGCACCCATGTATCATTGAAACAATCGTAGGCGAAAATTTCCATCTTTAAATCGGATGCCATATTTTCTAAATCCGAAATACACTTTTTCACGTAATAAAGTAAAGAACTTTTTCTTAAGCTTTACAAGACAATAAAAATACTAAAAACAAAATTTATCTAGGTATTGTCATTATAGGCACGAAAATGATTCAAAAATATGTTTATGTGTTCAATGAAAGGTTTTAGGGTGCTGTGAATAATTCCCATCGTGAGTTTGGTTTCATCAATATTGTGAGAAGTATCAAAAGATAAAAGCAAAGAAAAACAAAAGCAAAATTTTCAGGAAGAAATTTACTTCGTTTTTTAAAATATGATGATTAATCCAAGTGGTAAACCTTTCAGTTCCTGCAGGAAAAAGACATACATTAGTTAATTTAGTAATTGTGTCACTGATAGATTTATATGAATCATAAAAATTCCACTTTAAATGTATACGATAAAGTAACGTTCACACGATGTTATTTCGCGTAATACGTCACGCCTACCTCAGGAAGATCACGTGACCCCAATGGAACAAATGCAAATAGTTGTTCCTATTGCAAGCAGTTGTTGGCTTCTTGTGGATGCTGCTTAACTACTAAAAGCTGACGCGGTTAACCACACAGATCTTTAGAAGTATTTGAACTCAAACCTTTGCTCTTGGATTAGTATAGCTTAGCCCAGTTACATTTATATTGTAACACAACATAACATAATTTATTGATAACATATAATTTGAACTATTTCAAGATGCATGTTTAAAGGGCCGTTTAAGAGTTCTTAATTTGATCCTATGTTTTGATCCATTCACCAAATGAATTATTAATTTCAGAAATTATCAGATATCGTTATATGTAAGCTTTTGATATTCAAAATATTTTATTGTTAGAAAATATTATTCAAGAACAATTGTATTAAATTTATTTTGTGTCAATATAAGACTTATTTTGATCAAAAATTATATTATGGGACAAATGCATTAATTTATAATTATATAATTTTTGTTTTGACTATTGGACTTTCAAATAAATTCTCATAAATAAATGTATAGATTAAGAGAATGTAAATAATCAAAACAATGAATTCAAATTTTATTTCATCTTTTTCAACTATTTGAAGCAAATGCTTTCTTCTGAATCCTAAAATTCTGCTTATTAAGTCTCAATATTCTTTTCTGTATATTTTTCGTGTATTCGTGTAAAATATCTTTTAAAAAAATTGTATTGTTCATTGTGTGTCGAGAAATCAATAATCTGAAAATTGATTCACAGGTATTTTTTCTGAATGAGATATTTTATATATATATATATTCGTTCTTACAGCCTCTTCTCTCCCCATACCCTTTTCGAAGCTGTTTTCCAATCTCAAATATGTTCTTTTTGGGCTGATGTCATAGCATGGTTTGTCATGGATTTTATCAAGAAACCGGAAGTGAACTCGCCATCGTTCAATGAATACTCTAACGAACATTCTTACTATAATCACGAGACTTCGGTTTCGGGGGAAAAATACGGAAAATGCAAGTGAACTTGTATCTAGCTTGAAAATCTTCTAACCATTCTTTTGATAAATATTGCCGCATGGAAGAAAGACAGTCGAATCTTCATAGCCGAATGGTCATGGCACTGGTCTCATGATCAAGAGACCTGGATTCGAATCCCGCTAGAGGCAATGCGATTAATAATATATGTAAATACTTAATTCCTTGATTTCATGTTCCAGAAGATACTGGACATTTCTTTAGTTTGCCAGACAAGTGTTCTGGACTTTTCTTACTGTCTCCATAAGAGTATTCTGGAACTTTATCTGCTTGTATAAAAGCAGAAGATTTGTCAGTTACTGTATTCTCAATTCTGCGTTCAGAGTTCAGTTAATAAATTGGTTTAGCTCTACCTCTTGTGTTTGTTATTAAGTTCTATACTATAGTTCTACGTGACAATATCATGAAATAGAAAATATTTTACTATCTCGGAGAATACCATCTTTGCTGAAGATTTGTTGGTGATAACAATATTAAAAAGTGTTTGGAACTCGATCTCTGCTTGCTGTTAAATGTCCAGAAGATTTATGAAATATTTGCAATTAAACTGAGCTTTTGCAATCATAGCAAACTTCATTCTGTTGGCAATGTACTATAGAGTACCGCCAATAAAAGGCTTCTATCTCTCTTCCACGTCGTATCTATATCTTGTGTAAATTAATCGGGTAATATGCTGAACCGATAAGTAAATGATATGTTGAAAATTACACACACGATGTGAACTTTTTGATATTCCTTTATCCACTCCTAAATGATGACTCTCAACTGCCGATAAAAACATTTCTTTTAGTGAACTGAGCTTGGCCCACCAAAATAATTCCTTTCTATGAACTCTATTTATATACAGGTTTATAACATATTAAGTCTTGAATAGTAGTTTTAACTTATTTCCAAATGTAGCAGATATCGACAGTGATCTGATAATGGTCTTTACATAATGTTTCCTGAAAAAATATAACGTCTGCCTTAACTGTCTGCTTTCATTCTTACATGCCGATTCTCCCAATAGATTTTAGATGAAATAGACTTCATGACTGCTGAAGAAATTAAATAATGATGATCACGAAGAACAATGACACCATTCAATTGTGACTCATGGGACAACCTGCTATCCTTTGAATGACCATACATTATATCGATGTGTTTAAATTTTTGATACCATATTCACCTTCTAAATACAAAAATAAATAATAAGTGGGAGTTAATCGATATTTTTTAGTTAAAAAAATCTAGGACTTAAAATCAGAATGTGGAGTTAGATGTATCCATAATTTGATTGAATGTGAAAACCAGAAAGAAATATAAAGGACATGACCATAAGGCATCACAACAGATAAACATGATCCTTTAGTTGAATATGAAGAATACAGGATAGTTAAGGGCGTACTCTAGTGCATAATGACTTTGCCTTACAGAAATAAGGCAGAGTGGACCATTTTTCAGTATTAGTTTTTTTTTTATTTCACTTCTCAGTACCCTATTCTTAACAATTTTGTCACCATTTGCCAGCAGAGGTTGCAATGGTGCAAGAAAAAACAACCTCCCCTATATTATATGAGATTATTATAGTGAATTCTAAATATTTAGCCAATGATGTAGGGAGAAATTGTTTGTTTCCTCGTATGTAATTAGTTATGAACCATTCAGGATTAATAAACAGAAGCATAAATTGGATGAAAATTCATTGACACATGCATTTCTTCTCATCGAATTAGATTGAAATATTTAAATTTTGAAAAAACGTTGAATTAATTGAATTCATTGGAAATCTCATCTCTGTGTTTTCTTTCACATATCATATTGAAGGGTGAAGTAGTGACTAGTATTGAGATTAATAAAGAATTCTCAGAATTTCATTCCTGAAGCACTAAATTAAAATTCAAAGATTGAGATTATTAATTTTGAAACTTTGCAAGCCACATTAGGTAAACGGGAAAAATTCACACCGATCCAACCAACTCGGAGAAATTTAAGACTAAGGTAAATTGCCCGTTTTTGAGCTAAAAGAAGGTTTATTTAGCCCAGATCAAGTTTTTAACTACAGTAGAAAAGGAGAATAATAAATGAGGAGATGATGCTATACTCGCCACGACAGTCGATTCAAAATGAACCAACTTAAATGTGAAACGAAATTTCGGCATAATATTCTTGAATCTGCAAACCTCTGACCCTGGATCTACAACCAGGCAAGTAAGACTTCGATGCTGCAACTCCGTAATCAATCATTTACAGATTCATAGTAGACAGCAATAGTTAGGGATTTAAAATAATTTATTTCAAGAGGGAACTGGATTTTCTAATATTTTTCCCCTTTTAAATGATTTTTTTGTACTTAATGTTTTACTTACTTTGAATTTATGAAAACAAAATATATAAATATTTTCAGGAAACTATTCCCCTGATTAAATGATTCGCATTAAATATGTATATTGATAGCTTGTATTATTTGCTAACTGAGTAATTGTCTCCCTTCAAAGCTAGTTAAACATACCTAGCCAAGGAACAAAGAGAGACGCCAATCAGACAGATGACAACTTTTTCGATGCAAGATTTTTTCGCGCTTTGTGTTGTATTTGCACAAAAGTATTGCAAGTACACATAGAAATCATGATGCAAGGCCTATGATGAAGTAGATACTTCAATCCTCATTTTACTTTATAATATTAAACATTTCTATAGTTCGATATAAGAGTGAAAATGACATTTCCTTCTATCTTGTTCGTTTAATATGGGACAAAGATTTAGAAACCATGAAAGCATACCAAGTGGGGTAAATATACATCGCTATATTCGTGCAGAACCTCCGATTTGTAGGTATTTGCTCATATTGTGGTTTTTTAGGATATTAACTTACCTGTTGGTGATGTTGGATAAATCTCATGAAAATATCATTTCTTCATTTGAACAGAACACATACTGATAAATTTAACTAGCCACTTATGCATTTTATCACTAACGTTCATTTTTGCTGAAAACTTTTTTTCTATTGCAAAACTGCATACCTCCCTTTAAATTCAAATAAGCTTTTAATGACTGATGCTAAATTTTTTAGATTTAAACTATGGGGAACGAAGGATGCTAGTTATAAATAATTACATCTCTTAGATACTTACTACATGTGACCATTTTTTAATAAGGGAGATAATTAAACCTGTAGTATATCTGATTAAAATTTTGAAATCTAATTTTTTTTTTAAATCGTATATCCTATATCACAACAAAAATCACAAGTGTAGTAAAAATTTGTTGATCTACATTTATTAATTAATTGAAATCATAAAATACAGATGACATAATTCGTTAAATTCAATATTCGATCTACCCAGAAGATTGCAATTCAGTTAGTTTTCAAAAGGCATTATAGTGGATAAATATTAATTAATGGATAATTAATTCGTTTAATCAATATAAATTCTGCAAATTGATGGAAAGGCATGACCAATCTTCCTTTACAAAATGAAATTTAAAAAATTAAATAACATGAAACAATAAAAATAGATTGTAAACATCAAAAATTGAATCGTCATTGATCAAATTTTGTATCCTAATTGCAGAACGAAATTTATTACAATTCATTGGCTTTAACTTTTTAATCAAAATGAATTAGAGCAGAAATATAAATAAAGAGACTTTATTTTTATTATCTATTAAAATACTTTTTAGAACATCAACTTATTTATTAAATCACCATTAAGAAGCATTTCACTCAAGCAAATTGTACATCCAGGTTTGAATTTCTTATGTTCTGTTATATTAAACTGCTAGCAAGTGAAAATGGGCTTATTTTTCTCAATATAATTCAGAAAATATTTTTCACAGAAAATTTCAAATCAGATATTAAGTTTATTTCATTGTTTTTGAAAAATATCCAACACGTACAGGATAACTTGAAATGGTTCTGAAAAATTTTTAAAATAGTTTAAACATTCAAAATCATTTCTAAGTAAAAAGTAACATGTGGAAGTAAAAATTTTAAAAGCTTAGATTTGAAATTAAACGACTCATTCAGACTCACATTTTATTTATTTAAATTGAATAAATATATTTTTAACATTCAGCTATTCTCAAAGCAAATAGAATGTTATAAAGGCAAAGAGTAACGATTTTTGTAAAATATATATATATATATCCAGATGCATTGTAATCTTTGTACTTTAATATGCCTTTCACTAAGTATAGAGAACTATTTACCAAACATCCTTTTTTTTTTGTTAGTAGAAAACTCCTGATACATAAGAGAATATCTCCCAGACTTATTTTTAGATCATTTTTTCTCTTACCTGATGTCACTTGAGAATTCTCTTGATTTTCTTCGTCACTACGCAATATCCTGAGAAAATATTTAATCCCTTGTTTGCCACCTAAAACCAAACTCATTCTTAAAAAAATTTCGATCTGAGAATCAACCGTTCCTCTCTTAATTTATGCAGCTCTATTCGATTAAGTGTCCTTCTCTTCTTATTCTTCACACCTGCATTTATGGCAAGGAAATCTTTTTTAGTTGACATTTTCTTCGAAATTCCATTTCTCTCAAGTTTATTTACTACAATATGGTTTGCAGATAATCGTAGGTAATCTCTGTATTTTCAACGCATGTTTCTTCATATTTGGAATAAAACCTCGATTCCAATAAACTATTCGAGTCTGCTCCTACATCCCTATTTTTAACAACTTATTTTTCAGAACAAAATTCCCCTGAGGTAGGTATATTCTCTCGAGTAGCATCTATAGACCACTCAGATTTTTCATTCTGGTTTCTTGATAAGACGTCTTTCTCGTTCATATTTTCACAATGCTGTTTCACTATTTTTCCAGAAATGTTACCTAAATCTTTATTTTCACTGTCAAAGAATTTATTCGTGAACATATAATTAAAATCCGAAATATCTTTTTTTGTCGAATTTTCTGTATTGGCTTTGAATCGTGAACAAGCAATATTATCTTGTAAATTTTTGCATCTGTTACTTGAATATGATTCTAAATTTACATCACCTTTATATTTCAGCAATTCCATTCCAGAAAAACTGTTTATGATATTCCTGAAATTTTCAGTATTGTCCTCATCTCAAGGTCCATTACCTATTTACCCGAAATTTCCTGTGGATGCGGAGTTTCCAAATCATTCCTACCATTTAGAAAGTCCTTATAAGATTTTCCATTCATTTCATGAGTTTGAACAGGGATATTAGTTTTGAGCTCTTCAATATAATCGATTTTTTTTAATATGCCATTCCAGTAAAGCAAAATCTTTCAATCTTTCATAGAGTTTGTTCTCCAGTATTTCGACCGTATCAGAATCGTATTTCGAAGAAAAATTACATATGAGCTTTCAATGATGCAACAAACGCTCCGTTTCAAAACTATCGACCAAATCATCGTAGCTTGGTGGAGTTACGATATATTTTTCTAAGTGTTCAGCTCGAAATTTAATCCACTGTATGGAAATATCTATTTTACTTTCATGAATTTCGCTACAATGATCCTATTTAAAGGCATTCTTAAAATGAGAATAGTAAATCGATGCCTCTTTGATGGTACTCAAACAATTTACTTCATTTACAAAAAGCCAAAAAAATCATATAAGGACTGATACGATTTCGCATTTCTCTTAAGCTCATTCCACCCACCTTCTTCGTAAAACTTTTCAGTGAATTTACCAAAATGCATTGCCCCAAAAGTATAACCGTTTTTCGGGCGCCATATATGGAGAAACAAATAATTAACAAAAGCGCAAGTTGCAAGCATTCTTTCAAAAACTGTTAAATGACAAACAAGTCCTCCCTGTCACAGATGCTTTTTTACATAATCATAATAATCGTATAGAGATTCAAATTTTAAAGCATCTGCGTTCTGAACTTCTTTACAATATACTTGTGAAAATAATAAAATACGACAAGTAATTGCTGCGCTAAACGCATAATCACAAGCTTGTATATAACTGTTATCTTTGATACATTCGTCTCTGTAATACTGCAAAACATTTACTTCGGTTTGTTTCACACCAATATCGAGAAGTAAATCAGAAAAACAATAGTAAGCGAAAATTTTTAGCTTTAAATCGGGTGTCATTTTATCTAAATAAGGAGCACTATCATTCGCCGTTTTTTTTTTTTTTTTGAAACACCACAATATGACAATTAAATCTAAATCAAACCTGTTGCAGATGTTGCCATTGTCTTACCTAAAAATAAAATTCGCTGTTATTGTTAAAGGCTCTAGGGCCGCGGGGTCGAGTGTCGAGATCTTGACTTTGAAACCGGAAGGCTCCAGATTTGAAACCTGATTTTACAAAAGATCCATCGTGAATGCTGGTTTTGTGCGCGTTATACCTGATGTTGTGGTCTGAACATCCTCCAGTTGGTTTACTGAAGCCATTTGTTGAGGTCTGCTAGCTCAGGTGTCGTTCCAGGGTTCTGAAAATCTAACCGGTATTTAAAGATATAAGGTTCGACCCTAAAAAAATACTCATGCTGTTTCCAAATGGAGTGTTAATATGACTAAACTATACAGGAAGTTCAAATATAGTTTAATTTAATTATATTTCCGTACCATTTTGAATAAATGTATAAGCTGTTTTGGAGTAAACCTCTTTATTTTAACTTTGGTCAGACGACTTGAACAACAAGACTCAACAACTTCCTCTCGGAACTTTCGTGTTACACAAATAGAAGGACCTTTGTCCCTTGGAAGGAGCCAGATATGCTTCCACTGCGGCTTTTCGATGGAAAGGGTTTCGAATCTAGAGCCTGAAACTTTCCACTTTAGTGACTTGAATGTTCAATTAAAATCACATCATCGAATATTGAAACAAATAAATTTAAATTACATCAAGTTTAAAATTGATGTTATAGTTTCCATTATTTTTTACGGATAAATATCATTGTCTTACCAGTATATCGCATTTATCTGACTTTTGATTTACTTTTTATTGTTTTCTAATAACTCACCATAAGATTTGTTTGATAAGTCAAAAACAAAACTAAAACTGAATATAAACATTTTTTAAATATGTACAATAAAATTAACTTTATAATTTATTGAACGATGATGAATTACAATGATAAACTTTTGTTTGATTGCACTCATCCATGAAATATAGTCATCACATTTTGAAACATCATATCAGAACAGTTAGAGTAAATTTAAATTTAATGAATTACCATTATATAAATTATTCACCCATTTTTAGAATGTTTAATGAACGTTTTTTCAGTGTTCTGAACAATGCGAGCATGTGATTGGTTTTATCGCTAGTATAGAAAAGAGTATAAGATAAAAATGTGCAAACGTACTAAAATCTGTGATGTGAAATGATTTTTTTTTATTTAAAGAACTAGCCGCCTTTGGCGACCAGCCGGTTCGCCAGTATTACAATTTTCAACTAAATATTTTAACAATTTTCGCTACAATTTTCAATTAAATATTTTAAGTAACTGGTCTCTTAAAGGATTCTCAAACAAAACATTTTTAATATTCAAATTTTGATAGCCATACCAAACTTATACTGTTTAGATCGTTTCGTTCAATTTACTATATATATTTTGCTAATTTGTTGTCATTTCCGGCAAAACTTCAACTTTAATTTAAAGTGGAAATGATGAAATTGCAATTAATATAAAGATATTTTTTAATAAAACCAAGCGTTTTATTTTATTTATCATATTTATTGTTATTTATTAATTATTATTATTATTGAATGTGAGTATTGCAAACAGAATCGCTCGGTATTTAAGTCTTATGTTAACTACAAAATATTTTTCATCATTTATGTAATATCTCAAACAATAATTAAACAAAAATTTCTGAGATTCAGCATAAAAATCAGTTTTTAGTTTTGCTTTCAAAAGGATTGAAATGAAATCAATAATAATATTTTGTTCCGGCCTATAAATATATTTCAAAAATTATGAAGTCTAAATTTAATGCAGTAAGGTATCATATTCTGAGAAATATTCTGGACACACCAAATTCTAAATAAATGAATGAATGTTTCTATTTTCCACCATCAACTAAGACTGATTTATGAATATTAAAAATTTAGAAAAAATCAACATTTTCATAATCTTAGGCCAATTAATCTTGAGAAACCTGCGCGCTGATTGGCGTATTTTCTTTGAAACGATCGATGGAAAATCTAAAATTATCCTTTTTTTTATTGAACAGTGATATTCAAATTTTCATAAATCAGTCAGTTTAAGTGATTGGAAATTAACTCTTAAAAGTCAGTGATTTAGTTGATTGGAAATTAACTCTATGACCACCATAAAATCTGTGCTTTCTCTTGTGGTGTATGCATTCTCCTTAATATCCGCTCGAATAAAACATCCCATACAAAAGTACTACATAGAACAAATACATCAAAAGTAAACATAACATTTCAATAGTTGTCAAAAACAAAAGAGAGAAAAATGCAATTAATAAGCAGACGATATTTAGAAAAGTACAGATATTTAGACTGGAAAATGAAATTATCTGAAATTAAAAACACGCGCAGACGATATTTACAAAGTAAAAATATTCAAACCTGAAAAGGAAAATATATGAGTTATTCCATCAATAAATGCCATAAGTTTGTTTATATCTTCATTATTTTATGAGTCATAAAACATCAAAATGGGTCCGGGACTAAATAAACACCCTGTATAGAGAGTGTAAAAGATCATAAAATAATTTTTCTTGAATTTATTTTTTAGAAAAAATAATATTTCATATTTGTTTCATTTCCTACAGACACGTGCCGAAAATTATATTTTTGCAGATTTAATTTTTAAATAAATAAAATTCTAGTTAAAAATTCGAAAAAATAACCCCCAGGTGCACATTTCCAAAAAGATTTAATTTATTTTTAATTGGAGCTTTAATCAATGTGATGGCAACACTTCGAAAAAAGCAAATTTTTTCCCATGAATGTGAAACGTGCTTAATCTTAATTTTTATTTTTTACAAAATAAATTATTGAAAAACATTGTTAAAATATTTATTTAAAAATTCATTAAAAATAGAAATTTAATTTTAAGATTAAAACATTAGTATCATTTAAAAGATAAATTTTTGATCTTTAACTTCATGTAAAAATCTTTTTTGTGCGGTAATATTTTCGGAAGTTATAGCAGAAACACGTCAAAATTTCGCTTAATTTTTAAATAAATAAACTTCTAGTTAAAAATTCGAAAAAATAACGCCCAGGTGCACATTCCCGACCTCCAAGGTATACACGTACCAAATTTGGTAGCTGTAGGTTGAATGGTCTGGCCTGTAGAGTGCCAACACACACACACACACTTTGAGCTTTATTATAAGTATAGATATAGATGATGATTATTGATTATTCTGTGTAAAAAAATTATCAGCTAATTTCAGAATAACTGCTTATATTAATTTAGTTTAATTGGATAAGCTTACAAAAAGTTAAAAGAATGTTGATTTAGCAGAGATCTCAAAACTTTTAGCTGGAGTCCAGCAAGTCGAACGACATTTCGTTCCACATTTAGTAAAGACATTTCTTCACAACAGTAAAGCTACCTCTAAATGTTGCATCTAATCCTGAAACAAACTTAAGATCTGACATTTGACCCAAAGGATTCGGCAATTGCATAGACCAGTATTTTTGACATATGGCATGGGGAATGTTAGATCCAAATAAACTTGAACAACAGTTTAACAGTTTGAATGGACCATTTGATAACGAAGAAGTTTCAGATGTTCAGTAGTAGTATTGTCTTGATCCAATTTGTTAATACAAAAATAAGAAGAAAAAAATTAGTTACCTGATTAAGAACAGTAAAACGACTTAGACCGTGTAATAGTATGACCATATAAACAAATGACTTGCTTCGAATGCCCGTGAATTTATTTGACTCAGGTGTAAAAGATCGACAACAGCCGAAACGTCATCTATCGCGAATGTTCAGTCCTTGACTTTCAAAGCTCGTAGGTCTAAGCTACAAGAGGTTGGTCTTGAGCTACAAACAATCAACGTTGGAAAGCCTTCATAGCATCGTGTAGAGTCGTCAAAGTTGTATTGCAACAAACTCGAGAGCGTTTGCCAAATGACAGTCCGTTTACCCTAGATTATGCACCCATACACAAAGAATTTTCGGCGTAATAAAATTTTGAACCTGCAATTGTATGGCTATGAAGACGCAGATCTACCGCCAGGTAATCAAGTCACTCCCCGATTTCGAAACCATGACTTCGCAGAATATTTATGGGCTCATAGCGTCATATGGCAAATCTTCCTCCAGCAGCCGATGAAATGATCAGAAATCATATAAAACAGAGATATTCAACGTTTCATAACTCGGTCAGTTTTAGTCACAGAACAATGAATATTTTCTTTATTCAGAATCTTGGTCTCTCAAGAAGATTATATTTAAAAAGAATTTACTCTTTGCATTTTTTCCTAAAAATATATATATATTTTCAAAAAACAAAGTATAATTCTTTGAGTTAATTAGTATATTTTTCCATTAGAAACTGTCATCTCTCAGTAATGTTTTAGAGATTAGCTATTGGATCACGATTAGAGTGGGCGACTTATGTATATCCCCAAGCAGTGCTGATTCGTTTTGGCATAGCCATAGGTATCCTTAAACTTTATTGGTATCTTATTGAATTACTTAGCATGTACTATGTATTATATTCAGTTTCTTTATAAAAGTTTGTTTCCACATTCTTTCGAAAAGAACATTAAAATTCTATCTTCAGTTTTAATATGATTATATTCATCATTCATATACTTAGTTGTGTTTTATTAAGTTGTCACATACCATACTTGGATGTTCCAGATTTAAATATTCTCTTAACAACATTTTTTTAATTTTTGTGACACTTTAAAAGCATCTGTAAAGTTACAATATGCAAAGTGAAATCGATTGCTACTTTATTCATGACAAAATATTTATAGAGAAAATTTCTGGGAGAAGTTTGATTCTTTACCACAAAGAAATATTCCAGAGCATTTAAAATTTTACTTAAATTGCATTTGTGCCTGAATCGGCATTAAGTTGAAAGTATCAAAATTGAAAGTTTTGTAGCATAAATTAAAGAAATAAATTTCAGTATATTCTTTTATTGTTTAAAAAATATCAATTTCAGTGTTAGAATTAATATCTTCTCAATTAAGAGAGGGAAAAAATTAAAAATGTGTGGGTTTTTTTCGCGCTTTATTTCTGTATCAGAAATTTCTGTATTCTGTATCTATTCCTATTGCAACTGCTTACTACTCATAAATACACATGAAATGACATACCACTTTATTTTACGAGTATACAAAAAAAGTAGTCATTTCATTCACTGAAAAATATAAATCAGTATCCTTCCATGTATTACCGACAACTTAGTGTCTAATGCAAAAAAAAAGGAAAATGCTTTTTGTTTGCCAAAGACTTCATTGTATGAAGTCATGTATACAGAATATAGTACGTGTTACAGACGTGAAAAGCAAATTGCAAAGCAACACTTTAAATTATCATTCAAATCTTTAATCTTCAATCTCAATAATAATTATCACCTCCACATTTTTAAGCTGTTACTCATCACATGTTTTGCTGCTTTTTATACGAATAAAAATTTGAAAGAAGATACATAGATCTATATAAAATGTAGTAATAGAAATCATTATTTCAAAAGATATCTTTAAGAAATAACCACCTTAATGATCGAAAATTTGTATTAGAATCTATCTTCTTAAATACAACAAAATAATTTAAATAAATTAACACAGAAATAATTTAATATTTATCAACCAACTACATTAAATAGAGTAATTAATAAATCAATAAAAAATTATAAACCGTAATAATATATGTAAAAGTAATTTACTATAAATAACAATTATTCTTAAATGCTTGAGATTACATACAGATTTAATTTTTACATTCGTCCTTAAAAATCTAAAATTCTTTTCAAAAGTATTTTAGAAAATTCTTTTAATTAGCAAAACATTGAAATTTATTTTTCCAGCTTTAATTTAACTGCTTCTGCCCTTCATTTAAATACAACGCAATCACTTTGTTGTATCTCCGTTAAAACACCCGTCTTTAGACACCTTAAATATCACTTAGCTGTTATCTAATGCAAGCTTCTCACAGACTTGTCATAATGGCTTCAAATTTTATACCTGATTGAAGTTTGAAAAAATAATTTTTCAATAGACTAAGAAAATATGCAGTTAATTTTGTATATTAACTATTAAGATATTTTGCAATCAAAATTTAATATATAAATTTTCACACATATAATTTTAACAATTTGTAGTTCTCTTCAAAATTCATTGCCCGGATAATTTGAGTTCAAAACTCTCGGTTCCATTAGAGCAGTGGAATTAAAGAAATTAATTGTTTAAAAAAATTCAGGTTTTAAAAATCATTAAGAATTCAAATTGGCAATGATGATTACCTTTCATACTGTTCGCATAACCCTTTTGGTACATTTGACATATCAAAACATTCCGCTTTAGTCCACTTTTTTTTTCAGTAATTCTAATTAGCTTAATTTATCTCAATATCATGTAGCAGTATATATTCTAAATAATAAGAAATAAATGAATTCTTACGTAAAAGCTTCTGCCTTCACATGTTCAAAAAATTAAATGTGTAGTCAAAGGGTTAACTACAACTACACAGAAAAGTTTAGTTATATTAACGCCCCATTTGAAAGCAACACTAGGGATATTTTGGAACGGACCTAGTAATTTTGAACAGCAGTCACATGATGAGGATGACACCTGAGCTGTCAACCCCTCTCCAAACTTCCAAGCCACACCAACGGGAGCTCCTTTGGCCTCTACGGATTTTACGTGCACCAGACCCGCTTATATGACAGTTCTTCGGTGGAATCCGGTCTTTAACCTGAAACCCTACGTTTCCGAAGCCGGGATCTTACCACCAGGCCACCGCGACCCCTGTTTGTGTAGAAAAAGAAACTGAAAAAATCAATATCTATACATCATAGCCTTTATTACTTTTATTATTTAAAGCTTTCTAAACAGTCATAAATAAATAAACTGATCATTCGGCTCAGTAATTTATTCATTTTTATTCTCAAAATGGGCTAACTACAGGAAATATACAGTTGAACAAGCATTCAACATACACCCTGTTTATAAACAGAATTGAGTTCTGGCAAATTCATAAGAAAAAATCAGAACAATCGTAAAAGAATGGGAAATGATACGATAAAGAAATTAAATCACAATAAATATTATGAAAAAAATTGCCAATTATTTATTAAAAATTGAAATATATTATGAATCTATTACCATTCACACGTCCTTAGAATATTTCTATGAGTACCTCAAGTATTTTCGATTTGTTTTGACTACCATGAATGGAACAAAAAAAAATTCTACTAACAAAATCGCATTTCTGAAAAAACAAATTATTAATAATTATTTTCGAGTTATTTTTATATTAAATGAATTTTGAACCTAATTAACCGATGGAATAATAAAGGAATACCATCATGGAAAATGTACCTGTAAATGAAAGGTGCTTTTTTAACAGCTGGGCACAAATTAATTAAAATATTCCTCTCGGCAAGCTGGAAGGCAAAGGTAGATTCCTTTTCATCTAAGTTAATATTTTATGAATTTAATTTCAGGAAACATTAGGGCTTGAAAATAACTTTTTAGTCCCTAACTTCTAAGATATTGGAGTTACCAAAAATACTTCAAATACAAAAGTTGTTCGTCTTAATGAGGCGCTAATTTGGCTAATTTGTTGTATTTTTCTATCTTCAATATTAAGGAAGTTGTGGCGAAATGATAATTTCAACTCCCCACCATTTCCACTCCTTGGAGATAGATAGCTTGTTTACAAACTCATCCGAGTTTTTTTACATTTCTAGCAATATATACCAAACCGGTTAAAATCCAAACGAAATTACTGCAGTTATTTTGTACACAAGATAACATGAGGAAAGCGTTTATATATAACTTTTGAAAGAAGAGTGGTTTTGGGTTCTAGGAACCATAATCGGTGATGATCTGAAGAAATTTTCCTGAAGTCGTGTCATGAGAACCATTGCAATAGGTAGTCTTCCTATAGGAATCTACCTAAAAAGAAAACGTTGACTCGGACAAAAGCTAGAGTAACAACATTTCGACTTTGAAAGAAAATAAGTTTCATGCCATATTTTTAAAAACTTAATCTGTTTCTTTTATTTCAATGACGAGTAATCTAAATTGTATATTTTTTACCTGGCTTTTGATTGAAATTATGCTGACAAAATTATTCCCAAAGTAGTTGTTTTTCAAGTTATTCCGGAAGTTGTAACATGTACTTTAGATTCATATTTTCGAACGAATGATGACAATGACGAATTTTTTTTGAAGGAGCAACAATAAGTTATCGAATTTGAGCAATTTCCATTTCAAAATTCTATCCGATTCTCTTTGTATTCAAAACTTTGAAATTTTTCTCTGTCCAGAAATGTTATTAAATTTTAAAATTCGTCTATTACTTTTTTAACATAAAAAGGAGCAAAAATGTTAATTAGGTTGTTTTCAATGTTTTTAAGCGCTCTTGTTGATGTAATTTGCAATTAAATGTCAAGTTTGATGCATGGATGAATGATTCGCCTTTCGGGATTTAATATCTAACTAATTCCCTCCATTTTTATTTTTGTCTATTTTGTTGAGTCAAATACTCATTTTTATACCTACCTATCTGATAGCTTTTCGATTGACATCAAAATTTTGAACCATGGTCAGATGACGAGAATAACATCTAAGCAGGCGCACTTTCTCACCCCACTCTTTGTATAAAGAGACGAAAACAACAAAATTTCTCAAAACATATTCCACAACAATTTATACATTAATATAAAACATAAGGTTTCCAAATTAATTTCTATTCATTATTTAGCATCAATTATGAAGAAAAAAATTAATTCTATTTCTCAGATATTCTTAAACATGATTTTTAACTTATGAACATGATTATTACTTACAAATAAGGAGACTTTATCAGCAATATTTCATTTTAAACCTGTGTTTCTTGCAAAAATTTGTAAATGCTGGTTAAGAGTAATTTTAGTTTTGGTTAAAATTTGCATACTTATAAATTATATCCATATTCAACGGTCTTAATAGTTCTTGGTTAAAACTTCGCCTTCTTGAAAATGCCGTAAAATAAAACAAGAACGGCATGTACTATGAATGAGGTGATTTGACGATTAAATGTCAAATATAATGCAATTTGAAATTCATATAGAGGAAACGCATAGGAATTTTAAATAAATTTAATAATCTCTTTTACAATGAATAAAATATTGGTTATTTTACTATTTCACGATTTGAATATCATTCGTCTAACAGTAAAAGTAAATACTTACAGAAATTCGTAAAACATATTTATATTAAAATGGTTATTTAGTAAATCCATTAACTTCCCAATCACTAGGATAAATTGCTTAATTATTAGGACAAAACGAGTGGTTATGCATTTGCAAAAAGAATATTATCATAAAAAAGTATTTTTTTTAATCAAGCCCAAGTAAAAGATATTTAAAACTATTGGCGTTAAAATATTCAAATATACTATCAGGGCATTTAATCCTTTTTAAAAGCAACCTTATCTTAAAAAAGTATCACTTTTTAGACTTATTAGGCTTTTTCTTTTTAGATTTTTTCTTTTTTTTATTTGGAACAGCTTGTACATTTTGGGGAGCTTCTTCGTTATCTAGTAACTCCTGCACATTTTGAGGAGTTTCTTCGTTATCTAG
>JAPMOR010041065.1:0-20320 GCA_026543865.1 Argiope aurantia | reverse complement strand
TTATCTAGTAACTCCTGCACATTTTGAGGAGTTTCTTCGTTATCTAGAAGCTCCTGTACATTCTGGGGAGTTACTTCGTTATCTAGAAGCTCCTGTTCATTCTGGGGAGTTACTTCGTTATCTAGAAGCTCCTGTACATTCTGGGGAGTTACTTCGTTATATAGAAGCTCCTGTACATTCTGGGGAGTTACTTCGTTATATAGAAGCTCATCGTGTATATATTTTGCTCTTTGTCTGTCGCTTAAAATCAAAATCATTCGTAAAAAAATGTTAATTTCGCGATCATCCTGTTCTTTTCTTAAATCTTCTCGTGCTTTTTCAATTTTCTCTACTTCATCACCTATACTTTCACCCTGATTTTCAAAATCAAAGACTTTTGGTTTGAGAAAAATATCTGGGGTAATGTTTGTATTCCATTCAGGCACATCCATTTGGCTTGTCGATATAATGTCTGCTTCTCTGATAATTTCACTTTGCTCCTCTTCTTTCTTTGAATAACAGCTCACTTCCAAACTCTTGTCACTGTTTACCTCTTCAACTTTGTCGTTTCTATCTTGACTTTTTGAGCAAACGTTCGAGGTATTCTTAACTTTATATGGATAGTGAAAAGTTTTATCCATTTGTTTTGCAAATAAAACTTCAGTTGGAGTTTCACTTTGTCTTTCTGTGTTACTTGAATATAATTTGTCTATAAATTGTGTAGGAAGAATAAGTGAAGAATTTTCATCCATATAGGATTCAGTCATTTTGCTTGTAGATGTGATCTCCATTCTCCTAGAAATTTCTGTTCGATCGTCTCCATTCTCTGAATAACTCATTTCCGCACTCTTCTCATTACTTATCTCTTTATCGTTGTTGCTTAAATCTTCATTTTCTGTGCAAAATTTCTGTTCTTCCATAACTTCCAATTTAGCTTCCTTATTCTGAAAAGATTTATCAGTCTGGTCTTTTAATAAGACTTCGGGTGATGTCGGGGTTTTCTTTTGCATTTTTGTGTTACTTGAATATAAATTGTCGATAAATGAGTCTATGAATTGTTGTGTAGGTAGAAAATACAAAGAGGAATTTTCATCCTTGTCGGATTTAAAAATCTGGCTAGTAGATCCGCTAGTAGATGTGACCTCCGTTCTCCTAGCAATTTCTGTTTGATTGTCTATATTCTTTGGATAACTTGCTTCCATGCTTTTTTCTTTGCTTACATCTTCATTTATTGCACTGAAATGTGTTGTTTGTAGATTATCACTGTGGTTTCCATTGCCTACATGTTCAATGGGATTTTCTGTACATTCCATTTCTTTAGAGAAATCCCTTTCTTCTGAAATAAGATCATGAAGTTTTATCAATTTTTCTAGCAAATTTTCTGCAACCAAAGCAATATCATAGTCACTAATAAACGGAATTTTAAAAAGATTGTCGAGTTGTTCTATGCTATGTTTTATCCAGAGTTTTGAAACATGAACTTTCTTCTTTTGTTTATTTTTAAGTTCATCGTAATAAACTGCATCTCTAAAATCACAATACTTTTCTAATGCCACTTTTAAGAAGTGAATTGGTTGTCCCTCAATGCAGAAAACAGTATCAATGACCTTATTATAAGATTCTGCTACTTTTTTTAGTTGTTTCCATCCACCTTCTTTATAAAATTCTTCAGTAAATTTATCGAAATACATTATCCAAAGTATGTGGCCATACTTTACTATATCTAAATTATCGTGCTTACAAATATAGCTACAGAATTCTATAACAAAACCGAAAGTTGCAAACATTCTTTCAAAAACTGTTAGGTGACCAAACAAGTCACTGTGATCGCATATATGAATTATATAGTCGTAGCACTCAGATAGAGATTTTAAACTTTTAGCTATTTCATCTGTGAAATCTGCCATATATATCCCACTAAAAATCGTGCGACTGACTACGATACCTGATATCAAGACCTCCTCACATGCTTCCGAGACATTTTCAATTTTGCAACATTCTTCTCCATAAATCTGATGAATGTTAAGATTTTCTTTTTCTGTAACCGTTCCGTTCCATATATGATAAAATGAATTGTGTGCGAAGATTTCCATTTTCAAATCTAATGCCATATTTACACAGCCAAAAGACAGGTCTTCACTCCTCAGTAATTAGCTATTTTTCAAGAAATGACTATGCTCCTTACACTTAGCATATGTTGCCACTGGTGCAAATGCATTTCAATTGCAATTATTTCTCCAGCATTCAATAAGTTCACACAAATACCGCGAAAGATTCAAAGTGAAAATGATCTAATCATGCCATCAAAAAAAGAAGAAAGGACAAAATCAAATATATTTTATTACGTTTTATTGAAAAGAATGATATAGAACCTTGCCAATCACAATATCAATTAGATGCATAGTTTCAGCCTTTAAAATATATCTTATGTATAATATTATTTATGTATTTTTAATATTGTATGTTTTAATTGAGATATCTCTGCTTCGAAACAATATGAAATATCTTGTACTAGATAACCTCTGCTAAGAAAGAGGTCAGTGATGATGATATTTAAATTTGGATCTTAATTTTTCAAAGATCTACAAAAGTTTTAGTTTTAATTGTATAAACTCCCTTTTAAAAGCTGTATGGAAACTGTTTTGGGACGGACTTTGTAATTTTGAGCTTTTATCAGATGAGATAAAGGGGCAGTTGAGCTGGTACTCGCATCTCGAAACTACCATATTAAACAAATAGGAAGACGCTTGACTCTCAATGAATTAAAAGGGCTCCAGAGTTGTAAACACGATGGGTCATCTGTGGAATGCGACTTCGAAACCAGTTCCTACCAATCCCGAAGCTATGACAGAACAAAATTCAAAAATTAGGTCATTCGACTTACAGAATCTGATTATATTGGAACCAGTTCTAAATACAATACTACTCTGTTAAATAATCATTTCCTTTTGAAGTATTTGGAGTCAAATTTAGAAACGACATCGTAATTTAGGGTAATGGTTAGGAGTTACACCCACTTTCAAAATTTCCATGACATAATGACTCGAAAACGTTTGACAAGCTATGACAGATCAGAATCAGGTGCTAACTCTTGTCCTTCAATTAGGATAGTAAACTCTAGAGCTAGGTCATCAGTAGATAGTAGAACATTAGTTGAGCTTTAAAATATCCAATCTCAAACGATCGACAATTTCAGCACCATAAGGTATGATTAAGTAACTAGTGTTTTTATTTCAATTTAAAATATGTGCTTTTCTTCTTTTTTTTCATATGGAAAAGTACCGTCTGAGTTCAATAGGATGATTTTAAATCTATTAATGTTGCAATATCACTACAAGTTCAAATTGTGTTAAATAAAAAACTTTTAATGCTGAAAGATTACTTTTTGTAAATTTATAGAGTTAATGTAAAGCCATTCATATCTAAGAAAGATTGCACAATAAAGACGATTCAAACCCATAAAACAGTAGTACGGTCTTACAGTAGTAGTAGTACAATCTTATTTTCATGCCCTGTTAATTTCACCCACATACACGACGGATTTTAAATCGAGTTCGAACTTGGAGCCAATAAGTTTCGAAGCCAATACCAGACCATTTGGCCACCACTACCAACTTTGAAGCTGAAAGATTCTTTAGGAATATCTACCCATCTGTTTTAGATGCAATCATCCGACTTGCATATAAGACATCCATAGCTATGTCAGTGTTTTATCGAATTCTCTCTTCTTTAAGAAAATTCTTCTTCCAAAATTCTTCCCATCACTATTGTATACATTTCATTTGCAATATTGAAATCACTTAAATAATTTTCTTCCTATAAAATAGTCTCTCTATGCAATTCAGACTTTCTTCATATATATACATTTGGCTCGTAGAAAATATATTTGTTGTGTTCACAATAATTTTATACCTTTTTATGTTTCTTCTTACTTTTTTCATCATATTCATCTCATCACAGCTTACGCTTTCATTTATCGAATTCGAATCTTTTTGAGTACATATTATATATGAAGCTGAAAACTCGTTATATATAATATATATGTAATTACTTTTATATAAATATTATCATAAAAATATTCTTCTTATCGCCTGAAACTGTATTTTAATTAAAATAAAAATATTAATAGTCGCAATCATGAAATCTCATGAAATCTTTTAAAAAAACCCCAAAAATTGATATTTTATATAATTAAAAACTTTAAAGAAACAGACAAAGTTTAATTAAACACTGCCAAAGGCATCAGTGGTGCAGTATCGATTAAAAATAAATATAATTAATAAGAAATACATACTCAGTAGAAAATAATGGCAGCACAAAATTAAAAAATTATATAAAACATAGCTTTAATAAAAAAATCAACTGTGAAATTAATTATAAGAAAATCTGTCTCATGTTTCTATAGTGTTAGTGAGTATAATTTGAAGAAACGTTCAATAATTTTAATTTCTGTAATATACAAATCATATTTGGAATATTGCTTTTTTATATAGTTATCTTCTAACGTTTCTCCCATCATCATAATAATGATATGGGTAATTGGTTGATAATAACTGGTTAATGGCTCCATTACTGGTTACAGAATGCATTCCTCTCGTGGAGTTCAATGAACGAACAATGTTAATAGGTTCTATTTTGAGTGGTTCTTAATGAAGTTAAGGCTGACGCATTTTATGCAGCATCCTGTTTTTCCAAATCTGCTCTTATTTCATTATACACAATTTATGATAAAATTAGACTTAGAACTTACATATTATGATAACATTAGACAACTTATGGTAGAATTAGATTACATGTTAAACAGATAAATTCTGATCTCAGAATAGATATGCTACTAAGAGATTTTTTTTTCTTTTATTCATTTTTCAGGTATAAGTTTGAAAGCATGGTATGATTCTTCTCTCTAATTTAATTCTAATTACTTCTTTTTGAAGCAAAAATAATAAAATTGTTGCCATAATCATTTAGTTTTAAATCCTACATTTGGCGAAAAGGCTTAGACGCTATTTATTAAAATGCTGATATTTTTAACAGTAAATGCTATACAATACTAACATGAAACTATTATGAAAATCGAGTCCATTAGGTTTTAGTGTTCAATTAATTATATCATCAATCAGTTGGAAAGAAAGTATTCGTAAAGATGTTTACCAAAAATTAAAAAAATATTATAATAAATTTGTGGTTTGGCTAAGCTAGAGTATGAAACACCAAAACTACTTTTGGTGATGTTTCACTAATCTCAATGGTGAAAGATGAAAATAGAAATTTCGAAATACAACTTCTATAATAAAAGTATAAAAACGGAAACAAATAATTATAAACAAAAGGTTGCTTTTTATTAAGAGATTAAATATAAAATCAATAACTTGGCCATTACTATATTCACAAGATGTGGATTTAAATATGTGACTGGATCGGGTTACTTGTAATAATGTTTATAATTATAAAACCCATTATTTTCGATTTAATTTGTCTGAAACTTTTGACTTTAGATTCTCTAGGGATGTATTCAACCGATGTAATTGCATATGTATACACATTTCGTTTGCATAAAACAACCCAAACATTAAATACATAAATTTAATAAAATTCGATTTGCTTAAAAAACTTTAAAGCTGATTTCGAAAAAAATTCCAGTGGAAAGGATGCAAAGGGATAAAAATAGAATTAAAATATCCAATGTTTCTAAATTTAAATTAGAAAATTTGTATTCTTAAAAAGAAGATAATTTTGATTGGTTTGAAACTGATACGCAGGATTGCATCATCGTTTTTGTTACTGGTCTTTATTTTGCTAAAAGTTACTTTGCCGGTCTAGTGCATTAAATATGATGAAATCTAGGATATTATATTTTAATTGGCCATTTCTGTTTAAAAATTTAGAACGCTTAAAAAGTCACGCAGAGCTTTAGAAAATCTCTTAAATTCGGGTGTATCAAAAGGTAAAATATTTCAAGACAGGAAACAAGGCTTGGAAACTCAGTGAAAAGATATAAAGCAACATAAAATAATTGCATAGATTATATAGATCATAAATTTTTGATATCGTTTTAATTAATCGATGAATCTATCAATATGCAATCGGAAGTTTAAATACGTAATCAAATATGTATTTTCTATATATGGATATAAATAGGATAAAAATCAAACATGGTTGAAAGGAAAAACTAAAACAAATTAACTTTTACTAAGCATTAAATAAAATGAAGTTGGCACTCAGTTTTTATAATTACCAAAATTATTAATAATTGCTTGTCAGAGAAACCAAAATTCGATATTATTTTTATAAAATAAATAGCATTTGAAAATTAAATCTACTATGAGATTAACCATCTGGACTTGATAGGCGGTAGTTAAAAACTATGCAACAAAAGAATTTAAAAACATAACATTTTTTTAATAAAAATTTCGCAAAATGTATGAAGTAATAAGATGCTTATAGTTCAGCCATATAAATGACTAAGTGTTTTTTTTTCTATTTTCTACATTAACAGACACACCAGTGTCTTAATGTAGGAAATATATAATGATACCTTTAAAAAAATTAGAAATATCTGGTATATATTTTCGGTTTCTTATTAAATAGAAGTCTCGATTTTAATTAAAGTGAGTAAATCATTTTCTAGGGTTTTTTTTTTATTTTTTTATTTTGGTGTCTTTCCTTTTTATTTGATTTTTCTTGTGAATTTACGAGATAATTTCATTATTGTGTAATGACGCAAATACAGGTTTGATTCCTCTTTTTCCACCTAATACTAGAATAAATTTTAAGAAATTTTTAATTTCGAGATGATCCTGTTCATTTCGCAAATCATGTTGTGAATTGTGAACTCTTTCTATTTCATCATCTTTATATTCACATCGATTGGCCCCTTAGGGCTCTCCTTCTTTAAGTGGGTACGGGTGTCCCAATCCCGAGGTACTCAGGAATCTTTACTCCCTTTCAATTCACTCTCCTCTAAGCCTTCTACTGTCTGCTTGGTCCCTCTATCCCTCGACGGCAAGCGAGGGAGCTCTTCATGAGAAGCTGTCGCCGCTCTGTTTGCATCTTGCTTCTCATGAACAGCCAAAATCCCCACGTGTTTGCCGTGCGTGGTAACCCATTAGACGGGTGGTACACTGTGGTCCCCGGTGTATCAATCGGCCGGTATCCTAATCGTTTGGTTAGTCTGCTAGGGATCAAGCGAAAGGGTCATCCTCTGGGGCTTGGTGTTAAGGGTGGTCAACGTTCCTTTAGATGGCTCTGAGCGTATAGACTCCGGATAGCACCAAGGTAAGTGCTGAGGCTAGGAGTGTCCAGAGCCAGTTACTGCCTTCCTTTGTTGGGCTCGGTGGTCGGTGGTGCCGTTGGAGTCCGAACCTCTTTTCACTTTTGCATGGGTCGCTTCAAAAAGGGTCCCTTCAGTGGGTAACATAAGTTACAAATTACGAACCAAAAACCGTTTGACACCTTGTTCATTGTTAAAAGAATTTCTCAGAATAACAAGATCTTTCACACTGTATCACCATTTCTAGTTCAGAAGGCCATTAATGCAACTGTTGGAGATGCCTCCTCCATTAAGAAACTTAGATCTGGTTACTTGCTGGTAGAGGTTAATTCTCGTCAGCAAGCCCAGCAAATACTCAAAATCAAAGCTTTAGGTACAATTCCTGTTACTACCCTTGCCCATGAATCGCTCAATCACTCCAAAGGTGTAATTACTTGCGGAGAATTGTTGAATGTTCCATTGGAAGAAATAACCTATGAATTAAGCAGTCAAGGAGTAACGCATGTCCGTCGCATCTCTATACAGCGCGATGGACAATCCTTTAAAACAAAGCATCATATTTTAACCCTCCATTCTCCCAAATTACCAGAATACTTTTATGCCGGATATATGAAGCTGCCAGTTCGACCGTAATCCCAAATCCCTTGCGATGCTTTCAGTGCCAGCGTTTTGGCCACTCACAGAGTAATTGCCACGGGTCTATCACTTGCGCCCGTTGTGCTGAAAAGGGCCATGATAGCAAGCAATACACTGCACCAGAAAAATGCATAAATTGCAGCGGAGATCCTGCTGCCTATTCTCGACTATGCTCACGCTCGCGGCTAGAAAAAGAAATTATTACAGTCAAAATAAAAGAAAAATTTCATATTTAGAAGCAAGACGTAAAGTCAAAAATTCAAAACCGATATCTGTTATTAGTTCTGCATCTGCTGCTAGAACTTCTTTGATTAAAACCACACCATTACAACCAAAACCTTTTTCACCTTCTGATTCCGAATCAGGCCAATCTGCAACAATTACTCCTGAAATTTCAAGACATAAGAGAACAGCATCAAAATCCCATGTTTTTTATGGCTAAAACCTTCGAAACGTGGTCTTTCTGAGAAAGACATACGATCAAAATTCAAAAAAGCAACCTCGCAAAAATCCGTCGCCTTGGGACTTGTGACGAAGGGTTTAGTTCATAAGGACTTTCCGTCAATTTTTGGCGGCATGTCCAAAAGTCCCGATCGACTTTCTCTCCACCCGTCAGATGTGGATGAAGACCTACACATGAGCTGCGAAATATCTCCAACTCTTCAACAGGCTCCTATAAACTCTTTAGAAAAACCTATTTTTTAATGAGTACCTTCCTTTCATGCAATTGTCGTGGTCTTAGGTCAAAATTACAAGACATCAAGTCAATCATCAACTCTTTTCATCCCTTTTGCTTTGGCTTACAAGAAACTTTCTTGAAGCCAAATATACCGTTAAAACTGCGTGGCTATAGTTGTGTTCGGAAAGATGCAGACTGGATCTCGTAGTTCGGGAGGAGTCTATATTCTAACATCAAATCTGTATCCGAGCACACCTCTCCCATTACACACTTTCCTGCAGGCAGTGGCTGTGCAAGTTCATACTAGAACACTGGTTACTGTCTTCTGCATCTACTTGCCACCACATGATATCATAAGCCAGAAAGAACAAAATAGTAGACCAACTTCCTAAACCATATTTATTAATAGACGATTTCAATGCACATTGCACCTTCTGGGGCTCGGAAAATACAAACTCTCGAGGGAGACAGATTGAGCAGTTTATTGCCACTAACTGCCTCTGCCTACTGAACAACGGAGAAAAAACATACTTCCACGAGCCAACACGTACATTCCATAGCATCTATCTGGCCATTTGCTCTCCTGAGTTATTGCCATTGCTAAAATTTAAAGTCGGAGATGATCTTTATGGTAGTGCTAATTTCTCTTTAATTATTTCCCAAGTCGATAGAAATTGTTGAACTCGCCTCCACAACATTTCCTTTTCGAGCAAGCAGACTGGTCCGTATATACAAAATTGGCAGATATTACTCAGGCAATGGTCTGTACCACAGACATTTCGGAAACGGTGCAAAATATCATTGATGATTTGATTAACGCCGCTAATAAATCCATTCCTAAAAGTTCACCAGGTTCATGAAAATTTCGACAACCTTAGTGGAATAAAGCATGTCACGACAGTTTGAAACAGCAGAAGAAATTATGGAACGTCTTCAGAAAGTACCCGACGACGGAAAAACTTGTCGCATTTAAACGAGCCAGAGGCGTTGCTCGTCGTATTCGACGACGTAGCCAGAGGGAGTCCTGGATAAGATATACAGGGTGTTTCAGTGAACCGTTTCAGAACTTCTAAGAGGGGTAGGGTACATCCTGACGAACCAAAATCATATAAGTATGGGCAGTAAGAAATGCTTTCCTGACGCGGTAGATGGCGTTGTGCGAAAAGTCCGAGATTTCCTGCAGGGAATTTTCATTTCGCACAAGAACGCCAAGGTAGTAGGATGGATGATTACACGATCGCAGAGTTAGCCGATATGCATTTGGCGTACGGGGCTGCAAATTGTAGTGGGCCAGACGCACAGCGTTTGTACGCGGAACGATATCCGACAAGGCGTATTCCCAGTCATAATTTCTTTGCAAGACTGCACCAGAGGTTAGCTGAGACAGGTTCATTAGAAAGAGCTCACAGGTACAGAGTAAGAACAACACGGACTGTAGACGCCGAACAGAATGTGCTGCAGTATGTACAGGGGAATCCAAGAATGAGTACACGAAGTGTAGCAAACGCAGTCGGGGTTTCCCATTGCAGCGTCTGGAGGATTCTCCGAGCACAAGACATACATCCGTTTCACGTGCAGCGCGTCCAGTCATAGAAACAGGAGGATTATGCACCTCGTATTGCTTTCGCACAGTGGTACCTGGGAAAATGTGCTACAAATCCCCTTTTTCCTGCTGAAGTGTTGTTTTCCGATAAGGCATCCTTCACAAGGGAAGGAATTTTCAACACGCATAACGACCATATCTGGGCTGTCGAGAACCCGCATGCAATACGACGTCGCGCAGCACAGAATCGATTTTCGGTCAATGTATGGGCCGGTATTGTGGGAGATCACCTCATCGGACTTTACCTGTTACCGGGTCGTCTAACCGGACCTACGTACTTGCTCTTTCTGCAGCAAGTATTGCCACAACTTTTGAGAGATGAACAGATTTCTACATCGACGCAACAGACAATGTGGTTCCAACACGATGGAGCCCCTGCCCATTATAGCGGAGATGTTCGTAACTACCTCTATGTCACATTTGGTCAACGGTGGATCGGACGTGGGGGTCCCGTGAGTTGGCTTGGCCTGCTCGGTCACCCGACTTATCATGTCTTGATTTTTATTTCTGGGACATATGAAATCGCTAGTTTATGACACCCCTGTTGACACTGCTGAGGAGCTCGTTGCAAGAATCGCAATAGCTGCCGGAGAGATTCGAGATATGCCTGGAGTATTCCAGAATTTTCGGATGTCCATGCGTCCGAGATGTGAGGCGTGCATTGTAGTCCGTGGAAGAAACTTCGAACACTTACTTTAATCCATGTACCTTTTGCTTCTTTCCATGTATTATTAAAACGATTTCTCATTTACGGTCTCTTTTCTTTATGGTGCTTCTGTGTACAACACCGCTTCAGTAAAGCATTTCCGACCCCACATTGCTCTATGATTTCGAGTTGTCAGATTGTACCCTACCCCTCTTAGAAGTTCTGAAACGGTTCACTGAAACACCTTGTATTTCCTCAATTACATATTGAACTTCAAGCAAACAACTATGGAAGAAGGTAAAAGCCGCAAATGGAGTTTATCAGTTTTCATTTCCTATCCTGAGATCCGGTAGTACTTCTCCATTAGATGTCGTTAATATTCTTGAACAGACTTTCGCACAAATTTCCGCTGCCGAATCGTATTGCTCTGCATTCGTAGCAATTAAGAATCGCATGGAACAGATGCCTTTTAATTTCCAAGCTCGGAAACTTCGTCCGTACAATTGTGATTTCCATATGAAAAGAATTAGGAAGGGCATTATCCGAAGCTCATGATACTAGTCCTGGCCCAGATGGAATAACCTGTAGCAGGATTCGCCACTTGAGTGTATCATCGCTCTCCAATCTCCTGTATCTGTTTAATAGAAACTGAAAAGAGCAAACTTTCCCCTATCAGTGGCAAGAGGTTTTTGTGATTCCCGTTCTGAAGCCGGGAAAAGACCCAGCAAATCCTCTGCACAACAGGCCTATCACTTTAACGAGTGTTCTTTGCAAGACACTTGAGCTTATTGTCAACACCCGTTTAGTCTTTGAATTGGAGAAAGTGGCATGTATTCCGCTCTTGCAGAGTGGTTTCCGTAAGGGGCGATCTCCTATTGATAACATCGTCCAACTGGAAATCTACATCCACAAGGCCTTTATACGTAGAAACCATCTTGTCTCCATTTTCTTTGATATAGAGAAGGCGTATGATCGTACATGGCGATACGGAATTCTTCAGAAACTTTTTAATTTGTGTTTTAGGGGAAATCTTCCAATTTTCATTCGAAATTTTTTAATTTCTCGAACTTTTTGAGTTCGTGTCGGCAATTTTTACTCCAATTATTTAATTCAAGAGGAGGGCGTTCCACAAGGGAACGTCCTCATTGTTACGCTTTTTATCATCCATTTTAGTGCCATACTTAATCATTTACCACAATCGGTGCAAGGAAATTTATAGGTTGATGATCTGCAGATCTTCTGTCAAAGTAGTAACATGCGTTTAATTGAACTTCAACTGCAGAATGTAGTTAACAAATTGATCAACTGGTGCGAGAAAAATGGATACACTCTTTCTGCAAATAAGAGTAAATGTATGCATTTTTGCGGTTTTTGGGTGTATATTTTGATAAGAAGCTCACTTTCCTTCCGCATATTTTATACCTTCAGAAGAAGTGTGAGAGATCACTCAATATCCTCAAGGTACTTTCTCGCACTTCCTGGGGTGCCGATCGTACCTTTTTACTTCGTATATACCAAGCCGTCATTTTATCTCGGATTGACTACAGGATGTTTCGTATATGGGTCAGCCAGGTCTAC
Organism: Argiope aurantia; assembly: GCA_026543865.1. Lineage (NCBI taxonomy): Eukaryota > Metazoa > Arthropoda > Arachnida > Araneae > Araneidae > Argiope > Argiope aurantia. The sequence goes on along the minus strand of JAPMOR010041065.1, from coordinate 7,929 downwards.
TGTTCTGCGTCGACTAGATACCGCGCATCACTCTCCTCTGCGGATTTGTTCGGGAGCTTTCTACACATCGCCAGTGGAGAGTCTTTATGTCATTTGTCATCAGTTGCTTTTGGAGCTGCGAAGGAAAAAACTCTCCATGCAATATTATTTTCGAACACTGTCTCTTCCACAGCATCCTGTAGCAAATACGATTCTTCCTGCTACTCTCTGCAGAATTTATGATGCTCGTCCTTCTTACGTTCTGCCCTTTTCTGAGATAGTAAAAAGCACACTTCAAGATTTGGGTTTGCAGTTTCCTGAAATCCAGACTGTTGATTTCCAAATTTTTCCACCTGGGATATTCCCAATTTTTTTAAAAATCCTTTTAGAGGTTTCATAAAAGATACAACTGGTCCAGTGATTTTTCAACAAATTTTTTGTGCTCATCGCAATCAGTATCCTTCTTTTGTGCCTGTCTTCATTGACGATTCAAAGGCAACCGAGCATTTTAGTTGCAGAATTGTTTTTGATGACATAACAATTCTCCGATATAAACAGTTTTCGCCTGCATACATCCTTTTCAGTTTTGTCAGCCGAATTAGTGGCAATTTCTCATGCTCTGATGAATACCTCATCCTCACCCGAGAGACAGTTTTGTATATATACAGATAGCATGAGTTCTTTGGAAATCCTTTCTCAATTCAATCCTCACACACATCCAGTTGTAGTAGAAATCTTGGGACTTTTGAAAACTCTTCAAAACAGAGGCTTTAATATTTTATTTTGCTGGATTCCCAGTCATATGGGAATTGCTAGCAATGAGAAGGCGGATCATGCTTCTAAAACTGCATCTTCTCTGTTGCATCACAGAATACCATACAGTGATGTAAAGAAATCCATTGCAAATGGGATTTTTACTCTGTAGCAAGAGACATGGGTTTGGTATGGTTTGGTTTGGTTTGGTTATATTAACGTCCCGTTTGAAGCAACACTAGGGCTATTTTGGGACTGACCTCGTAATTTTGAACCACGGTCAGATGACGAGGACGATACCTGAACTGGCACCCCCTTCTCCACACCACACCAGCGATAGGACATTTGGTCATGACGGATTTAACGTGCAACAGACCCGCTTACACGACGGTTCTTAGGTGGAATCGGGTCTCGAACCTGAAACCCTCCGGTTCCGAAGCCGAGGCCTTACCACCAGGCCACCGCTGCCCCGAATAATGGGTCTATTCTAGGTTGCAAAAATAAGGATCAGCTTGTTATCAGCGAATTAAATGAAAAAAAGGATACATCATATTAAAATGTAGTAATTAAAAATTAAGGAATGCAAGCAAAAGATAATTTCATAATTTACCCCGATACAAGTCGTGCACAGCATGACAAATAAAATGGAATGACTTTCAGCAGTAACATTTTGGAGTACTTAAAATAAGAGTTCAAAGGACTTGGCGTTCAAAGCTTTACATGCGTCACGTGTTCTTATCCATGTAATTCTGTTGTGTTATTAAATTTTATATTTCATCAAAGTTGATTTGAACATTTTATCTGTTTCTCTTACTTAATTCGAAGTCTATTATAGTGATGGCATTTAGTCTTTTCGATTTTACGGTCTAAAAATTCACTTGTTTCTATGCCAGAACTACCTTTAAAATTTGAAAACCACCTTTTCGAATATTCTGCACAAATAAAAAGTGTTGTTATCCTCAATAAAAAGACTTCAAATTCTTGAGGAAATGCATGTTTTTTTTATAACTTAATAAGTCCGAAAAAATTATTTTTAGAATTATGTATGTCTGTGAGCAAGATAATTCAAGTAAGTAGCAAAGCTATAGGGATAAAATTTTACACATGAGCTTAACACCAAAATAATAAATAACTAAGAATTTTTAAGTAGTCCGGCCGTTATATATTTGTTTGCCTGTTACACCATACCCATCTGATTATGATAAATCAAAAATATAACAAATTAGATTGATAAAATGTAACATGGTTTTATCATGAGAACTACTGATAAATATAAAATTTTGGACTAAACACGATAGCAAGCTAACTATCTCTCAGTCTATATTTTCTTATGTATATGAACTCGATAGCCTAAAATTGCACCTTCTTAGGTATATATGGTCTTATCCCCAAAATTGTAAATTTGTATCAAATTTCGAAACTAATAGAGCAAGAATAAGACGTCAAAGATACACATTTCACTATACTGAGAATCACAAAATTCCTCATATGGAGTAATTATACTAAAAAGTCGATGAAATATAATTGCTGATGTTTTAATAAATGCTAAAATGCCACAAGTTAAACTTGTAGCTAGATCTCAGTTAAGTCCATTGGATTACAATATTTATCAAATATTTTTATATCTGAGAGCTTAATTAATAGCAGCTAAGGCAATCAATGGCTGATTTTCTTGTATGTCTTAAAACTTCTGCATATCTGGAATCTACAGGGAGATTTAAAACAACTGAATAGATTATAAATGGTTATGGCTTCTTTCTAAACAATGCTAGAGAAAAACATTTCAACACAATACAAGATAAACTTAAATTCTTATTTACTTACATAATGTTTGCTCCATGTGACCAAAAGTAATAGCATAAAATAATTATTATGTACTCAAATATGAACTTAATCTTTCCTTTGTACTGTTCAAATCTTTTTGCTATATCGTTTTTTTAAAGAAAAGTAATAAACATTTGAAATAGGAGCAATTGCTTTGAAAAACCTTGTGTTTACACATATTAAAATAACGACTTCTGTTCTAATTTAATTTCTTGATCTGGACATTTTTTTCTATAAAATATTGCAATATTGTAGCGTAAGACATAAAACACTTTTCTATATCCTATAAATAATTTAGAGTATCTATCTAATATGTATATATAACTGAAAATCCATTAGTTTGAACCTCATACAATTCCAAGCCCCTAAATGGATTCAAACGAAATTTGGCACACCTGCTCCACAGCAACTAGAAAGCTTTTCTACTCTATTAAAGAGTTTATATGATCCTCTAAAGGAGGTAAAATAACAGTTGTCATCAACTCAAAAATTAAAAAATTAGCATTTTAGTGACAAATTTCATTTCCAACAGGATATTTCTCTAATTTTAATCATTTTTAAATGAATATAAACACACTTTATAGAAATTTCTATTTTTCAGCAGAAATATTAAACTTATTCTAATGTTTAATTGCATCTATCTTTCTCCAAAGTCTGTCACCTTGGATTAATACAAGAAATGGTAACACATGACTTATAGTGTTATAAAAAAATTTTACAAGATTACATTCGCGAGAAATCGCCCCGAAATAATTCAACTGTGCCAACTGTGAATTTATCTTAAGTAAAGACGATACGGATTTTCTGTAAAAAACGGTCTCAGATTCGAACCATACTTTGAAAGGATTACAGTTCAAGATACTAAAACATATTACCAGAAATTCTAGCTTCTAAATATGTACCAGTTTTATCAAAATAGCAAATATAAAATTAATTCTACGGGATATTCCTTTTATTTTATCCCATATTCTATGACTTGAAAACAGAAGAAGGAGTAATAATAACAAGTATGAATACTCGAATGATTATTACCCCGGCCTATTAAATAAGTTGAACTAGATGACAACTATTATTGGCACTCCTGCGACCAAGAAAAGGACATTGATCTTATTCTATTGAATTGTTTAAAATATTCAACTCATAAAACAAACCTATAGAACAAGCATAATCTTAATTACATTTATAATATCGTCTGTCAAAATTTTTTTCGAAAGAATAGTTTTTAGAATATGCCATCTGAAAATTTTTCTTCAATCACTGAAAAAAAATGACGTATTTTGATTTCTTGGCATTAGTGTGTAGGCATTTTTTTGCTACAGATCCTAATCGGTACAGTTTAAATAAACTATTAAATATCTGAATAAAGTTGTCTTTAACATTCTTAAAAGAAGGCAAATAAGTTGAAATGTAATCTTTTAAAAACGTTATTATAAGAACCAAATAATTCCAAAAACTTCTGATTTTCACTGTTAGTAAATGAAAACAACCTAGTACTGATAAAAAAAAATTTCACAAAAAAAAGAGATAATCGTAATCATTAATGATTAATAAATGGTGTTTATTTTTCAGTCAAATTAGGATCAAGTTAAAGATTTTTTTTAATGGTATATACTCTGAAGACATTTACGTTTTCCTGTAATAAAAATCTCAAGTATTCTAAGAAAATACAAAATCACTTTCTAGGCTTTCTCCTTTTAGACTTATTCTTTTCTTTATTTGAACTTTCTCGGGAACTTTTGAGATTTTCTTTATTTTGCAACGTAGAAAGTACAAATTTCCTCCCTTCTTTGTCATTCAAGACAAGAATCATTTTCAAAAAATTCCTTACATCGGGATCTTCCTGTTCGTCTTTTAATTCTTCCCAAGCTTTCCTAATGCTATTCCTTTTGTCATGACTGTTAATGCTTTCATTTGTAGAACTGAACACTTTTAGAGCAGACAGATTTTCTGAAGCTGTCTTTCCAGCCATTTCATATGCAACCATCTGGCGTGTAGATAAGACATCTGTCGCCTTTGCAATTTCACTCTGCCCTTCGCTGTTTAAATGAAAACTCATTTTTAGCTCCTCTTTAGTGATTCTGATTTCATTTTTAATGTTTGCACTTTCATTTTGAAAAGTTAAATCTCTTGATTTAGAACGATTCTTTGGAGAGATCTCTCTTTGGCTTTCAATGTCTTCCATTTGGTTTATAGAAACAATTGAATCTAATTTTGTAATTTTATCCTGTTCTTCTATATCTTCTTCATAAAAATTCTCGATGATGATATTATTATTTTTGTTTACATATGTCTGATCCAAATCATAAAAATATGACAAGGTTTTACTACTTGTTCCCGATTGCCTTTTTATACTTACAGCAGGTGAAATATTCTGCTCAATTTGTAATTTTTAGTTGAATCGATGCTTTCTACTTGTCTCTGCATCTCCATTCCCTTAATAGGGTAATTGTAAAATTCAAAATTTTCTGTCTTATCGGTAATATTAAGGGTCAATCCTTCAGTTTTTGAAGTTAAACATGAACTTTGAATAAGATTTTCTATTCGATCAGAAATATTGGAAAGCTCTCTAACAACCTTATTGGTTAATTTATTTTCTTGTCGAGAAAGTGACGGCTGAATTTGTGCAATATCATGATTAGTTTTCAACTCTTTAGAGTCGCAAAGAATTTCTGAATTTGGTATTGTAGTAGAAAAAGTATTTTCGCCATTCTTCTTTTCCAATATTTTGGCATCATCGGTGTTGCATCTTGAAGGATTCAAAATTAGCTTTAAATCTTCTAATAATAGCTCTAATTCGTAGGCGTTTATAGAAGAATCGTAGCTTAAAGGTACTTTGATATAGCTTTCGTGATGCCCTATTTGAAATTCAATCCACAATAAAGAAATGCGAGTTGATTTGTTTTGTATCCGTTCATGATTGTTAAAAGCATTCTTGAAACGTCGATAATTAACAGAAGCCTCTTTTATTATTTTCAAATCATTTAGTGTGTCGTTAAAATTGAGAATGAACTTAGGAAGATATTCATAAGAGTTTGCTTCTGTTTTTAATTTGTTCCAACCTCCTTTTTCATAAAACTCGTGAATTTATCAAAATACATTGCCCAAAGGATGTGACCATATTTTACAATATCTATAACATTCTCAATTTTTTCGTACATACGAAGACATATGAATGTCACAAAAGTTAAAGTACCAAACATTCTCTGAAAAACTGTCATATTTCCAAATAAGTCAATCCTGTTACATGTAAGAACCACAAATTCGTAACAATCAAGTGAAGATTTCAAATTCTTAGCTTTTTCATCTGTAAATTCCAACATGTATACTTTTTTAAACAGTGAATGTCGGGAAGAAATTACATAGATAAATACCTCATCGTATACTTCTTTATAATCATCTTCGCTACATTCATCTTCATAAATTTCCAAAATATTGGGCAAAGGTTTTTTCTCGCCAGCCTTACACCACAATATTTGAAATAAATTATAAGCAAAAATTTCTATCTTTAAATCAGAAACCATTTTCACGGTTAAGCAGCAAGTGCATACACAATCTCTTGCTTCTCGAATATTACAAAAAGAAATAATAATTTAAATACAATTTTAATATGCATTGCCATATACCAAAATTTATAATGTCAATTGTTTTGCTTATGCTCATTTACCGTTCCACGGCTATTGCTCAAAACTTAACGATAGAGTACTTTAATTAACCTTCAGCGAAGTTGGATCATCTAAGGTCAATAACTGAAAATATAATAATATATGGACTGGATATGCAGTAAAATCAAATTTCGAAACAATGTATACAATCTATTTATAGTAACAGTTCACCATTTAAAGCTGCCTTCAGCTGTAACCCTCAATCAGAAAAGTGAAAAATATTTTGGATAACTTACAAAAGGGTGGGGAGTGATTCAGTCAACAAAAAAATGATAGTTTGAAATATTGCTATTATAGAATTCTTTACTTGATGATAGTTCGAAATATTGCTATTATAGAATTCTTTACTTGATGATAGTTTGAAATATTGCTATTATAGAATTCTTTATTTGAAATTCCATAGCACTCCTGAAATTTTTTCTGAGGGGTGAAGTAGCTATTATGAAATCTATAAACATTCGAAAAGAACTTGCTAATCTGAACACTCATGCTGGTCTGAATGTTTGAACTCTTCTTCTTTTCCTTTACAAATTTCTAGACACTGTCTTTTTTTTCTCTCTCTCTCTTTCAGGACAAATAAACAACGATCTTATTTTTTCAAATTTATTTTCGTGCTTTTCAGTGAATGTACCTGCTCGAAACCCCTTTGAAGTTCGAAATTTCATAGAATAGATAGTGATAAATCAACGTTTTGATTTCTTTTATAAACCATAATTCAATTAAAAAAGATACATCTCATAAAATCGAGGTCATTGTGAGTGTTGAGTAGATAGAAAACAATTTTACCGTGAATCTGCAAATTTTATTACCGCTATTCGATCACATCAAAAAAAAGTTTGCGTGTGTACGGCCAGTTTTCAAGGTAATGTGCCTCCAATGAAATTATTATTTTTTATATGGGTTGAGTGATTTTCTCCATCTCAAGTTTCATCCATGAAGTTTTACACTTTCCTGGTGGATAATTTCGGCTTCAGAAAGCTCTGCATAATTGTGTAGTGGGAACTTTCCATAGAAGTATTATTTGGCAAAATATTGCAGAAAACCTATAATAATGCGTTTCTATAATTAACACTTTGACTGCCGTGGCAGAATTCTTTACTTGGCAGAATCGGCAGGCCCTTATAAATTACAAGAAATTCGGCGTGTCAGTCAACGTGTTAATGAACGCATTATACACAATCCGTATTACAGTTCATCCAAAAAGTGTCCTAACACTTCTTACTACTCTCAGTGTGAAAATATAAATATTAATCAAAATACGTCATTTGATATAGTATTGAATCCTCTTTCAAAAAATGTAAATCTCATTTCCTTAAGGAACTGTTTTCATATTATCTTCGAATTTTTCTTCAATCCAATTTCCCCTCCAATCATACTTTTCTCTTTTAAACGAATTCATTCACTGAGAACTCTCCTAATATGAAAGTTTGGGTAATTAGAATCAAATTAACTAGAAATAAATGAGTTAAGAAGATTTAGGGGCTGTTCTTTCTGAATTTAAATATAAAATATGCCATAACAGTTTCGTTTACTTTTCTCCTTTTATTTGTAAACCATGTTGCGTTCACAACAAAAAATTGGTAAAAATTTGGGATTGGAAAATAAATATCAAGTAGGTCAAGGCATTTATAAAAAAGTGCATAACATCTTTAATTAATTTTTAACTTTCCCATAAATTCCAAGAAAATTGGCATTTGAATTTTTGAATTAC
>JAPMOR010041048.1:0-10066 GCA_026543865.1 Argiope aurantia | reverse complement strand
ATTTCCAATACGGCCGACTCAGCTAATCAATAAGGCATACAAAATGCGAAAGGAAGTACTAGATGACCGTTATAGAGGGAATCGCTCATTATGTATTATGGCAATGGTTCTCAGACTTTCATTATTTTAGATCTACTTTTAATAATTTTATTGTACTTATTATTTCTATTGTACTTATTTATTCAATAATAATTCTTCTATTGCAGGTTTATTATTATTATTAATTTATTTATGTTAAAATTATTATAATTGTTGTTTATTTAACCTTCTGACTCCTAGTTTGGGCGAGACGCCTGGTCATCAATATATCTACATAACTGCCTAGCAGCCGAAGTGCTGTAAACTAAATGCCTTTCCACTTTTTAAAACGATTTTAGTGTTTTGACAATTGTTATTTCATCTCCCACAGTCACTGTTAATTGATGTCTCCAGAAAGTGCTTGAGGTCAGATACTTAATTTATATTAACTTTTTGCTTGATAACTAATAAAATATCTTGAAAAAGTACCCGTATATAATAAAATTATATAGATTTTTTTTTTTTTTTTTTTTTTTTTTGCGTGGTGTTCACATTTTTTGCTTATCAACAATCTGGATTCTCAAAAGGCATTTGAAAGAGAAATGGTACATTTTGACTTGGTTACATTTGGCGACATAACTACAATATTTGCAAATAGTACTTATTAACTAGTAAGAGAATATTTTATCCGAGTGAATATTATCTGCCCTGTTTTGCATCCAGTGCTTTTTGTAATTCTGAAATTTTTAATAAATTTTGGTAATTTGTTTTGGAAATGAAGTTATTATGTGCCTACATATATATTAATAACTTTTCTACTTTGGAACTTTATTCCCTTTAAATATTAATATATAAATCGAAGCAAATGCTTTGTAAAATAAATTGAAAATTATTTAAATTTTTATTAATGTATTAATTGCTTACAGTGAGATATCTAGGCTAATTATTCTTAAAACAAAACACAAAAAAAAATGAGAAATTTCGAATCATTAAATTTTTTGACGCAGCAATGATTTTCTATTTTAATGTGCATAGAAATACAATTTGAAAGGCATAATTCAGCATCGAAATATTTTTCCCATTAATTAAAAAACTATAATCATATACAGGAGTAAAAAATGAAACTTCTAGAAAACCTTTTTGTGAAATTATAAAAAATGTGATCTTTAGCAATTTGTTGCTGAGATGCGGGTAATATAATAATACCAAAAAATCGCATCTTTATTTTGGACTCCTTTCTTCCAATAAATTAAAACCGAAAATCGGCAAAAAACTACAATTTTACAGAATTACATATCAAATTTCATATATTTAAGTCATTGCGTTTTTGAGTTATCGCATTCACATGCTTATGAAACTACAGACCGGGAGGTGACCAAGCCCTTTACTGATTTGCTTTCAAATGTGATCCATATCTTAGGATTTAAAATCAGTGTACTAAATATTATTGTAGATGTCTTCATTTTCCAGTGTCCTGGCCTAGGTGTAGTGTCTTCCCCGTAATCAAAGCGTCCCACGTTCGAGTCCTGGTCCGGGCATGGCTATTCTCCACCCTGTGTTCTATCTGTAAATGAGTGAATGAGCCCCCCCCCCCTTTGTAAAAAGGTGTTTTGCAAACGAGTATGTGAGTGTGCCATCTCCATATCAGATAGAATTTAAACTTCTGCACTCAGGTGCTCAGGTGTCTTTACCCTCAGAAGCTTGAAAAAACTCGACTTAATAAATAGTCACACGACAACAACAACGGCATGTCTTCATTTGAATCTCTTCACTTTGTAGCTATTGAGTTAAGTTATATTCACAAAGCCGAACAAACAAATCTCCTCTTGATGGTTTTCTTTCTGCAAATTTGAAAGAGATTGTACATATCTCAAATTTATCGTGCTCCTAGACGAACAGACAAACATGATGCAAAAAAAAAAATGTTGTTTTGTGGACTCAAGATGGTCTGAACGGAGCAGATTTATTAAACCCTGGATGCCGCATTTTTTTTATGATTAAAATATTTCCTATCGGTTTATTTCGTATAAGAGAGAGGGATAAAATAAAGAGCTATCACTGTTTCCCTTTCTTGGTGACTCAATCTAGATTGGTTTACTGGGTTTAATAGCACAAGAAAAACATGTTTGGTTATATTATATTAGATTCAGCCCCAGAATAACTTAAACATAAGAAATCAATTTTATGCCATATCTCTATTGCAAGCTTAGTATCTGAAAGCTACGTAGGGGAAAACTGTTTCTACGATATATGTCAAAATTCTCAAAAATGGAAATTTGATAACATATCTACACTGCCACGTTTGATTGCCCGGGAGCATCTGCTGATATATTTGGGCGTGTTCCAAGGATAGGAAGGGGGTGACGAGAGATTATCAACGGAATGCGAGAGGAATTTTAATATCCCCTGCTCACGTTCCGTTTTTCTTCTTTTTATGTGCTTCCTTCCAATCCGTACCTCTGATTTGAGAATAAATTCGGGAATTAGAAATGAAAAGTTTTTTTTTCTTGCATGCCTGAACATGCGCAATGATAAGACACACAACGAAGGATAATTTAGTGAGAGTGGTATTACACTTTAGATGCATGGTCATTATAGAAAACCCTGATTACATTTACTCGTAATAATTCTATTTATACTAAATTAAACCTCAAATTTAAATGTTTGGATTCATTTCTTTTTTAAATATTTGCTATAAGGTGCTATAGTTAGATGATTTTTTTTTTTGAATTTTGGCAAGAAAAAAATGTTTTACAAATTATAATCGTGCATGTGTGTGTATTTTTGCATGTGCGTTTGCATATTTGCATATGGTTCTAAGACGTATTAGTAGATTAATATATATAAATATGTGAAAATAAACATTAGGTTTTAAAATACTAAATTAAATTATCCAGTCTATAAATATTTTAATTGGATGATTGCCAGCATGTTTGATATCTAATGAAAAACTCAGAGCTAGGCAGTTGATATTGGATTCGTATTACTTTTCAACGCAGAATAAAGACTTGACTTCTTTCAAAAAGTGAAATTTACCACTTCTTCGGTCTATTGTTTAAATAAGATTGTTGATAATGAGATGTAAGAAAATTTGCGTGAATAAAACAGATTATTTTAAAGCGGTGAATTGCTAATTCACTGCTTTCTAATATTGCTTTCTAAGCTAATGAGGTGGACAAGAGTTTTCCGTCATTTAAGGACCGAATTATCTCATAGTGCTATAAGTATATAGATGCAGAACGAATTAACAAGAATAAAAACATTATTTTATTTATCTGTTCATGAATAGATAAAATGTTGAAATTTTTAAGCACTTTTAAAAGTTTTTTTTTTTCGAATTTTTGGAATAACAGACCAAAACAAACATCAGAGAAAGAAAGAAGGAGGAAAAGTGAGATTAAGAATTCTTACAGAGCTTATATATTTCCAAATATTAACCAATTTTCCAAATATTTAAACGGAATATTACAGAAATATAAATTCACAAGCATTAGCCGTATGATTTGCGCGTAATATTCTTCTTTATGCTGCACACTAAAAGTTGCAAAAATTAGAGCCTCAGAAATGTTCCTATAACTCAGAAAGGAAAATGAAATCTGAATTTAAGTGGTAAAAATTAATTGATTTTAAGTATAGATGATAATTTGTGGCTTTATATGTGTGTGTATATATATATATATATAGTGAGTGATAATATTTTTTAGCTAATTCAAACATATTAATATTTTCCGTAATCACTTCTGTATATTTAAAAAAAACAATTGAAATACAATAAATAATATATTTATAAATAATACCCATTTTTGTATGAATTAATTATTTACGTTTTTATTCTATTAAATCACTGTAATACTTGATTTCTCTTTACTAACAAGAAAAATGATTCCAAAAAGATCATCCCCACCCTTTCGTTTTTAATATTAATGTTCTCTTTATCGAAAAAATAAAGTATTCTCGCTATTATCTCTTATTATTCGAGGGTATCTCATTTCTGTTCGTGGTACACTTTTAAACCTTTCTCTCTATTGCTAATAGAATATCAACTCACAGTTCACACTGCATTTCCATTTTCATTCCTTTATTGGCAGCTCTCCACACGATAGAGGTTCAGACACCATTAGGCGGGCGTGCATCGGCTAGCTCAATTAACTTGTCTCATATTGCGCAGCATTTTTCTAAATACTCACTCTAAAAATAAATATTAGGAGAAAAACAAAACAGTATCCTAGGATTTAATTAAATAAACAATATGTTGTTGTTTGTTGAATAAAATATTGAACAAATATTAATGATAATTAAAAAAAGTTAGTAAAGAATATATTTATTCCTCTTATGATCAATCACACTTGTTTGATTTCTAGTTTCCTATTGGACATGGTTTAATACTTTTTAAGGGTTTTTGTCTTAAATTAAGTCAAATCAGAATTTTAATTATTTCTTTGGCTGCTCTAGTTTTATTTTGTTTGTTTATTCCACATTTTTTATGGTTATAAACATGGTTTCATGTTTAAGAGCTGACTGGAATTGTTTTCTTTATTGAACTGTTTATATTTGTATATTTCATCAATTTTTGGCTTGATATGATTATTTTTTAATTTACGCTTGAGATACCTCTTTAAATTTCAAATTAGATCTGTAGGATACAAGGCTTTAAAATATGAAAAAATTATTACTAATGCACTTTTAAGATAGCGAATAATATTTATAAATTAAATCAAAATCGGCAAGTTGTTTATCAGTAGTAGCGCATTTAACTCGAAATCTTAGTAACAAATTGTAAAAAAATGTGTATTTTAATTCAATTAAGTTATAGCACTATTAAAGCGAAAACTTCTTGTAATCTCATTTAATGGAAAAATTAAATACCCCGTACTTTTTAAAATTAAAATTTATTGATTTCTTCTGTTTTTCAGGATGCAAACATTGCTAGAATTATTAATTTTTATTGAAAATAATATTTATATATGTGCATTTTAAATATTTAGAAAAAAGTTAACATCGTACACAAGTATTTAACATCTTTATCAGCTTCAGACAAATGAAACATTTTCAATTTTGTTGGAAAAGATTGTTAAATGATTTCCAGGGGCAAATATTAAAATGCAATAAAATTATTTTAATTATCCAGTTATTATATATATATATATATATATATATATTCACTGAAAAAATTATAATACAACTAAGATAAATATTAAGAATTAAGCTCACAAAGGACTAATATGCATTTTCTATTTATAAAAAAAAGTTTTATCCCCAAATGTCTCAAATTATTTGAGAATATTTCCTTTCTGTTCTTTAGTTCATTGAAAATATATTTTCTAATAATATAATTTTATCTTATAGTTGACTTTGGTTTTCATATTTTCACTTTTTGTACAATCTCATTCACACGCTGCTAGTTAAGACTCTACTATACCAGGTTAATTAGCCTGTCTCTTAATGTATAGAGCTCCTCTGCATATTTACAAAAAATATCACGAGAAATAAGGTTTGGATTTTAATTTAATGAACCTCACAATATGTTCGGGTATTGATTATATGATTAATGAATAGGTTCTGGCGTCCTCTTATGATCAATAATAGGCAGAAAGTAATATAAGTGTATCAAAAAATTTCTTTAATTAATGACAAGGTACTGAATTCTTGGTAGATGACGCTTCAGTATATGATGCTATTCTTATTGATGCATCGTATCTGACAAAGTTTTAAATAGATGATATGTACATATAATACCAAAAATCCATCTAAAATTCCTTTTATTCCTTATTACTAACTTTTAAGACGGTTTGAACAAAGATGATTCATTTTCCTAATCTAAACGTGGGATTAATGACAAGAATCACAATTTTAATGATTAAGTGCAGTTACAAAATTTGTTGTAATTACGTTAAAAATATTTTTAATTAATAATATATCACAAAAATGGTACACCTGTCAATGATATCAATAGTTTACTCACCGCTTTAATTTTAAAAAAAACAATGAAAGAAATTACTTGAAGATAACTATGTCTTTCGCATCTTATTATGTAATATATGCTCATCACCATACCAATCTCTAAACTTTGAACACAATTCTGACATTTCAGAAAGGTTTTAAGACATAGAAATGTGAAGTACGTTCAACACTTTTTAAGTCATTAGAAACTAAAATCTTTAATTAATCTAACAATAATTCCAAATAATGCACATTTGGATATTAATACAAGGGTCAATCTAATACAAGAATATCCCACCTTCTCATAAGAACATGAATCTTTTTAAACTGTTAATGTACATGGTAAATACACGATTATTTGGACTCACATATGCTTATGACTCGCATATGCGTCCAGCAAAAATCATCGATGTAGCCTATGCATACACATATACATCCATCAAAATTCATCGATCCAACCTATAGATGCACATATGCTTCCAGCAAAAGTCAATGATGTAAAGTATGAACACATATGTGCGTCAGGTGCTAGGATCAGTTCAATCCCCAGTAATCTCTACTACATCCTGTACGCTGCTTACCAATGTAATACAACTTATAACAGTTTACAATCAAAGGGTTAATTGGGTGTTACGGTTATAGAATTAAAGATCCTAAGATAAAGAGCAATCGCTTGCTTCCCAGGTTTTCTGAAACCAAAATCAAACCACCATTCTTCATTTCTTATTTAATACTTTTTGCATTATATTTTGTTATAATACTTGAGGTGTAGCGTTGTTCTAATAGATGAGATGTTTTGATCACTTCTTTGTTGAAAATATAAATATATACAAAGTATATTTTATACGAGAGTATGTAAATGCATGGTCTATTATACGATACTATTATACGATTATATTATCGTAAATATTGCGCCAATTCGTATGATGCTGTTGATCATTTTTCGATGAATCCCCATGCAAATAATTTATTTGTTAAATGTTTTCTTTTGACCGTAATGTAATAGATTTCAGCTACAAGAGGAAATATTAGTCCTGTGCCTAATTGTAAAATGAGTCATCACTTCTTATGAAGTTATGAAGATATCTGCCAACAATGCTGGCAAAGTGATGAGACTTGCTATTATATGCTACATTAACACTTAATTTTCCAACTGCAAGAAGCACGAATTAAATCGCAACTGAGAACCGCCAGTCGATTGAGGACTGGAAAGCGCTATTTTTTATAATGCTATAAATTATTTACCATAATGGGAAATCTGACATCAATCAGGCTTGAATTTTAACCAATAATTTTCGTGTTTACCTGCTATCCTCTAATCTCAACCTCAAAGTTACTTTGTGGCCACAGTGATCGAAATAACAGCAAAAAAATAGAGCAAAGGTTTAATGCTTTATCCGTAGCTAAGCGGACAGTTCTTGAAAAATGTCTTTAAACTTAAATTCCAATTCTGTCAAATCAGAAATAGGTAGCAACTGAACTGAAAAGAGAAAAATGAACTGGAATGGGAATCCACAAACAATACATTCAATTTGATTCCCTGAACATCTCAAACCACAACAAATAGCTCACTTTTTCATTCCTTTTTTTTTTTCAATCATCCCACCCTCCCATCCCTTTTTAGGCTCGGGTTTGAATGATTCAAAGCGTTTCGATCCCAGATTTCAAATCTTTCGTTCGAGTCTACTCCCGTTTTAAGCACAAACTTGATCAATCGATGAGGGGCAGGGAAAGGGAGGTTCCTGACCCACTTTACCCCTCACTGCATCGACGAATCCGGATTTTCGACGATTAGCTGGGCAAATATCCGGCCCAGTCGAGTAAATGAAACGGTTCGTTGGTTCCAGGGCCAAATGTCGACTCGGTACGTTCCTTTGGCGATGAGGGAGGCGGGAAGGGGTGGGCCTCTGTACACAGCACCCCCAACGTGATATCAGAAGATTTGTTCCAGCAGAATATATGCATGAAGAGTGGATGTGGATGTGTCTGATAGGGTGTATGCGTGCTTTGTATTATCTGACTTGCGCATAAATTGGGACTTGCCGAAATCTTGTATCGAAACTAATAGGGAAATAGCTTGCTTGTTTCCCCTTCCCCCCGATTGAATCGAAAGAGTATTGGAACGCTGCTTTTCCATCCAAGATTCATGCATATGGATGGATTACATTGAGAGTCATTAGAGGTTCACCACTTCTGCTGGATTATTGAAACAACTCTATTCTGAATTGGAGAGAGAATGCAAATGTTAATGGTTGAATGCATGCAAATTCTTATGAACAATGAATATATAGGGAAATCTTACATCTTAAAACTTCTACTTTCTCCCCATTATCTGTAAATTACTTGTATCATATTAGTTGCATTATCATTTAGTTCTCTCCTAATGTAAACAGTTAACGTATTTAATATATTTAATGCATTTTTAATGTTTCACAATTTAATATTAATGTAATATGTAATGTTTCTTTCGATTCTTTTTTTCTGTACCAATATGCGTTTTCTGTAGAAGGTTCTTTGTTGTGCGTCATCAAATGTCGTTTGTTCCTTCGTGCCAGGTGGGGTTGCTCATCGGCGGCCACATCAAGTTTCCCACATAGCCTATATCTTTGTTGAGGTATTGTTTGCCTGCATCATATTAGCTTTATTTGAGTTGTCGTTCTCAATAAATTTTAATTAATAAATTGATCAGAACATGGTTTTTTTTCTTAAGTGCTACATTTCGTAATCTGAATCATACATTTCTATTCCTAATAGCTGATAAATAATTTATCGGAAATAGAATAATTGAATATTAAGCCTTTTCTTTATATATTTATAAAGATTCATAAATGGCTGAAATTATGTAACTTTAATTTTATCACTTTCCTTTAAATAGTTATTTATGCTATATGATTTATTTCTAAAATCTTATTCCCCTTTGCCAACTATTTTAAAGTAATTATTAATACTACACTGGTGTGCAAAACTTAAGCAACAGGTATGTTTTTTGCCATAACTTCACGAGAAATCATCTAAGAGACATGAAATTCAGAAATGAGATACAGCATTTTGTTCTGAAAGAATGACGAAAGCATTCTCTTTCCGTGATGTTACTGGGATGAAACCGTGTCCCGACCTCTCTCCAAATCAACTGGCGTTGGGAATCGCTTGTAACATCACGGAAAGAGACCGTTTCGGTGGTCCTGGTGTTGTCGTCTGGGGAGGCATTATGATGAACGGGCGGACTGAGCTCCACGTTTTCGACAGAGGTTCTGTAACTGGAGATCGCTATTGTCAGGAGGTGATCCTTCCCCATGATCCTTCCCCATCCACCCCTGTTCCGAGGTGCCATTGGATCAGACTTCGTTTTTATGGATGGCAATGTACGGCCACGCAGGACTCATGCTGTTGAGGAGCTCCTGGAAAGTGAACATATCACTCGAATGGATTGGCCGGTGTGCTCCCCTGATTTAAATCCGATAGAACATGTGTGGGATGCTTTGAGGAGACGCCTTGCGGCACGATTACATCCTCCTGGGAACACCCGACAACTTAAACAGATGCTGATTGAGGAATGGGCAATCTTACCTCAAGAAATGTTGGAAAATCTGGTGCTGAGTATGGGGAGACGGTGCGAAGCAACCATTGCTGTAAGGGGAGGGCATATGCCATACTAAGGAACATCTGCTTGCTGTTCTTCCTCTTAGACAGACAATCATGTGTAACGATACTATGAGTTTAATAAAGCCTTTTTTTTGTTTGATTCCATACTGTATGCATTGTATTCATTTCTGCGCAACTATGCTTTCGTCATTCTTTCAGAACAAAATGCTGTATCTTATTTCTGAATTTCATGTCTCTCAGATGATTTCTCGTGAAGTTATGGCAAAAAACATACCTGTTGCTTACGTTTTGCACACCAGTGTATATAATAGTTATTTATACTGTATGATTCATTTCTAAAATGTTCTTCCCCTTTGCCAACTATTGTAAAGTAAATATTAATACTATATAATAGTTATTTATACTATATGATTCATTTCTAAAATGTTCTTCCCCTTTGCCAACTATTTTAAAGTAAATATTAATACTATATAATAGTTATTTATACTATATGATTCATTTCTAA
>JAPMOR010041040.1:0-31830 GCA_026543865.1 Argiope aurantia | reverse complement strand
TCAACTAAGCAATTGCAAGGAACATCTTTCACAATCAACAGAATATATATATATATATATATTTACTTTCTACTAACTTAACGTCTCAAAATAGGAGTTTAACAGTCTTATGAAAACAACTTCAGCATTTCCTAATCCATTTTACATGAATTGTCTTTGAATCCCTATATTTTAAATCCTACTTTTCCCTTAATCAACAAAGCAATTGCAAGGAACATCTTTTACAATCAACTGAATATATATATACATTTATTTACTTTCTACCAACTTAACAAATTCTTCTTACTTTTCCAGAAACACAGAAAGAGTGTTCTTTTACTTTTACTTAAATTAGAGTGTAGAGAGCATAACGTCATTAAAACGGAGTTCATTATCTTATTTTAATTACACCACTCCCTAGTTTAAGGAAGAAAGAAAGCTAGCTGGGACTTAAGCTCCAGAACATTTTTCAAGCACGAAAGGCAAATGAAGGAATACCTTTTTGGAGCAGATCTTTTCTAGAAATATCCCTGCAGCGGATAGAGAAATTAGAAGGGATTTTTCCAGAAAAATGTCGCAGTTTGTTTCTTCGCTAGCCAAAGAGCCGTTGTATTCCCCAATGTACTATTACAAGTTTTAAACGGTGCAATGAGATTAGGTTTTGCAATTTATTGCAGCGAATTTGCGTGGAGCTCTGAGCTCGAGTTTAAGTCGTTTTTGATTTTGCTAGGGTATAAATGCTGGAGATAAAAGCCCCGTTTTTATACTTGTGCTTCTTTAAATTAGATGCATCTTATTCGTTCCTGCACGACTAGGGGAAGGTTTTGTGAAGTAATATTGGAAGGAAATTTCTTGGATTGGCTATATTTATGATATAATTTTGAAAGAAATATAGTCTAATTTTCGTTTCTGGATATTTTTGTAGCTGCTTAAGTTCTATAAGTATGTCAGTTTATCACAGTAATGGGAGTAGGTAATTTCTTTTTTATACTATTTTATATGATGTGAAGTATTTTCATTGTGCTATTAAGTCATCCCTTTAAAGTTTTATATGTTACTTCTGAGTTAGCTACGCGCAATTGAAAAACATATTTTATAAAAATAATTTTTGGAAAAATAAAATGTTGATTTTTTTTTCTGTTGATTTTCTTATCAAAGGCTGGCTTTTCTATAGAATTTCGGTAATAAGAGCATATAGAAAAAAATTATTTTTAAAGAATGAATCTATAAAAACAATCCATGAGTTTGTATCATTTCCTATTTTTGCTTATTCAATAAAATTTGAAAAATTGAAATTTAAATATTCTTCATTGATTCTCCATCTAGGATTTTTCTATACAATTTCAGAATTTATGTTATTTACTATTAAATTGAACGTCGTTTTTAATTAATGAATAAGAAATATTGATTGTCCTATAGTTAAGTTGTTTTTATTTCTTTAATGGAAAGGAGGATAAATAGTTCAATATGAATTACATCTTGAAATTAAAATGTAGATCTTCTTTATTAACAATCCTATCAAGGGCTGGCTTTGCTATTGATTCTCAGAGACAAAAGCATATGGAAATAATAATTGCTTTCTAGATTCAATATTTAAAACAAAATCTGAGTTTGAGTTTTTCCTTTTAAATATGACACTGACTTTGCTTATTGAAAGAGCAAAAATATTATGAAAAATAAAATATCGATAATCTGTATTGATTCTCCATCCAGGACTTTCTTATATACAATTTCAGAATTTATACTAGTTCCTTTCAACTTTCGCGCCATTTTTAATTAATCAATGTTCAATATAGATTACTCATTTGTGAATAATGGATGTACTTTTGGTACGCTTTTTTTATTTCTTTAATGTGAAGATGGATAAATGATCAAATGTAAATTCAAGCTTAAAATGTAGATTTTCGTTGTTAGTTATGATATGAAGGGTTGATATTGAATCTCAGAGTCAAAAGCATGACGATATAAGAAATTTTATTTTCTAATATTGAATCTAGAAAAATAGCTATAAATTTTAGTTATGTCTGATTAAGTATGATGCTGTTTTTATTTATTAAATTAGCAAATGTAAATAACTCTTGAAAAATAAATTGTAGATATTCTTTGTTGATTATTCATCCAGGACTTTCCTATACAATTTCAGAATTTATGCTATTTTCTTTTAAATTTCAAGCCCTTTGTAATTAATCAATAGGAAATATGGAATACCGGTTTCTACTCAGGTTTTTATTTTTTAGATGTGAAGACGGATAAATTGCAAAATATGAATTGATGATTGAAATTAAAATGTAGATTTTCTTTATTAATAATCTTATCAATGGCTGGTATTGCTATTAAATCTCAGAGACAAAAGCATATAGAAATAATAAATATTCTTTTCAAGGTATGAATTTATAAAAACAATCTGAGTTTTTGTTATTTCTCTTAAATATGATACTATTCTTGCTTATTCAATGATAAAATATGAATAACCTTTAAAAAAATTGAAATTTAGATATTCTTTATTGATCCGATATCGAGGATTTTCTATACAATTTCAAAATCTCTGGTATTTTCTATTAAATTCCACGACGTAGTTAATTAATCAATGGACAATATGGATTACTCCCTGGGGAAATATAGTTTACTTCCGCCTACAATCTTGTTTTTATTTATTAAATGGGTAAATATAGATAAATGGCCAATTATGAATTAGTACTTGAAAAGTAGAATATAAATTTCTTTTGATTTTCTTATCAATGGTATTCCTATACAGCTGAGGAGACAAATGCATAAAAAATATTTTTTTCTTCTTAATTGAATAACAAATTTTATTTTTATAATTTTTTATTTTCAAAAAATGACTTTGTAAAATATGCTATGAATTTTGGCTATTTCCTTCTAAATGTCATGGTTCTTTTACTTGTTAAAAGAGCAAATATGGTTAAAATAATTATTTAAGCGCATTTACAACTTTTAACTGCATGTGTGTAAATTGCACATAATTTTTATTTTATGCACAAGCAATTCTTTATGATAAAATAAATAAATTTACCAATTAATATTGGTTTATTGATTCATTGACATGGCATACTAAGGTGCATGCATTTTTCAATATGAAACAGACTGTTTAGAGTTAACTTATTGAGAGCGTGCTTTATAAAAGGAGTTATGTATATTAAATACCATTATATAAATACTATGAAATACTGTTCACATTTTTTAATTCTTAATTCGTTTTCTTAATTTTTTTAAGACTGATTATATTTAGCTTTTGATTTCATTGTATATGCTTTTTAAAAATATTTTTTAAGATTGAATATTTTAAAACTTTTAAATCTCTTAAATATTTGTGATGTGTTTAAATTGTAGATATATGTACTTATCAATATTTCTTTTTAATATATTTCGAATTATTGTACTTGCATATACATGTGTCCGTATTTCAATGCTTTTAAATCTCTGAGATCATTTTACTGCAGTTTCTAAAAATAATTATAGATTCATCGCCTAAACTTTTATGTGTGCTTGAAAATTCTTTTCCAATGTAATTTTAATTGACTTTATTCTGTGTTATACATTTTCATTTAAATAAATAAATAAGTTATAAATAAATGTATAAATAACTTATATAATTAAAGGTTGATATCAAATACTTTTAACATTTTTTTCCTGCTAATTGGGGTAGCATTGCAGCGATATAAACTTTTCCTATTTGTGTTGGTAGTATTGGCAGGAGAATTTGGTAGTCATATTGTCATAAACTGTTGCTCTCATTGTTGAAATATTTTTTTATTGTGACAAAAATTTTACTAACCCTCTTTGTAGGAAGATGATACCTAATATTTTGAAGACGCAAATGTACAAAAGAAGTGTGTTAATTGTGAATTTTCTGCTCTCTTTAGTTTTCTCTTGTAAACTAATCATTATCGGTAAAAGACAACCAGCCACTTCTATTTTCATCGTAAATATTTTCAAGTCCTTTATTTCCATCTCGCATCCAACTCCTTACCATTCAATTACTCATTGCATCTTGCCCTTAGACTTCATAAATTTATTTGTGCAATTCTACTGGTTTTCTGTAAATAGTAGTAAATAGTATTAAGAAAGCAGTTCACGAAACTCGCATGTGATGGGATATCCATTTTTTAAATAATTGAAACGCTCAACCTGTTGCTGCTACTATACGCAACATTCTCAAAATGGCTTCCATTTTTTGTCGATGAGTCAGAAAAAACGGCGCGCCTGCGTGAAATCAAGGATGCAACGATTCCTGGACAAAAATTGAAAATGAACCTTATCTTGAACAGATGACCCTCTTATATTCTTCTTATATATGCTTTACGTTTAATGCTTTCACCTCATACAAATTAAGAATTATATGCAATTACATTAGAGATGAATTTTCGAAAAAATGTTCCAAAATAATTGTATTTTGAAATTTTTGCATAAGAAAATTGAAAGAAAAAAACAATCTATGAATTCAAAAATTTTTAATTTTGAAAAAAATGACTTTTTTTAACTAAAAAGAAGTATAAAGCGAATAACTTCTTTTTTTAAAGGTTTATCAAATGATATGGTTAAAAATTTTATAACAGATTGATAAATATATTAATTCCTAAACTAGAAAAAAAAAGTTGTATATACTGTATACCCACTCTTTAAATGCCTGCTAAATAACACTGCAATTTCATTTTTGCATTTAAACATCTATACTATTTTTAAATAAATAGATGACTTATTTTCTAATTCAGGAACAGCAGCATTTTGTGAGAAATTATTATTAAAATATAAGAAAACAATACGCATTGGATTTTACTTTGAGATTTTTTTATAATAAAATTCCAACACAGGTTATAATTTTAGAAAATAGAAACAAAGAGTATATAAAAGCAATAATTTATAAAGCTTTATACAAAGTTGAATCTAGAGCCTCCAAATTCACCAAATGGTTAATATTTGGGAAGAAGATTTTACTGAAAATAAATAGAATTTAATATTTTCACAATGTGCTTTTTTAGTATAATATTGCAAAAAACATTTTAAAATAACTAAAATAATAATTATATATTAGTATTATAAATTAAGGAACTTATTTCCGCACATTTGTTTTTCTCCAGATTAAATCTTAAATAATATATTTTAACGAATTTTATTTATATATTTTTCTTGAGTATATACTGAATTTGTGCTTTTTTAGTATAATATTGCAAAAAACATTTTAAAATAACTAAAATAATAATTATATATTAGTATTATAAATTAAGGAACTTATTTCCGCACATTTATTTTTCTTCAGATTAAATCTTAAATAATATATTTTAACGAATTTTATTTATATATTTTTCTTGAGTATATACTGAATTTATATATTTTATTCAGGGGATTTAACATTTATATTTTTGACATTTCTTACTTACAAATACATACTAACACTTTGCGAGGACAGTAAATGTATTATTTTATATTATCGCTGCCACATATTCAGTTTAAAATAACGTTGGCCATATTATAACGTTATTTCAAGTTAGAGTTTCAAATCTCCTTCAGTTTTTTAAATTAAAATTTCAATGTAAGCATGGGGAAGCAGATAAAGGTACAATCAACCTGATTAATATTTTTGTTCTAAATCGAACATCCATCTAGAATTCAAATGATATTATCCCGAATTTATGCCACTTACATAATAATTTGTGTATATGTGTGTACCTAGCTTTGATAGAATTGGCTTTTTTGTAAAGAAAACAATTAGAATTTGTTAGTTTTTCTACAAAATCAATTGTCTCTATTTTTTGTACTATATTTATGTAAGAAATAAAGCGCTGTATAATTGTATGCATGATAGAACACCTCGTTACATTTATCTTATTACTTTCCTTATATAAGTGTACAGCTAATTTCTTTCAAAATTCATCATAATTAAAACTCCTCAATATGTTGATACCTATATTTTACATCATATCTAACTTAAAATTTACTTTAATTCGTACTACAATAATTTATTATAACTTAAACTAAATTAGTATATATCGTTCTTAATATTGTTTAAAGGCAGAAAATATTTCTATTATTGGTTATTTTTAAATATATAATGAAAGGATTTTATTTATGTCTCAGCCTATTTATTTTTCTAGAATGTTCTCATGAAAAATGATTTTTAATCCCTTATCTAAAAATATCACTAAATGCCTTATGGTTAGATTTTTCATTAAACAATAATATATAAAAGCAGATAAATCAATAGTATATCCAAAACATACATATACGTTTCTCTCAAAAAATGCAGCAAAAGGAATTCAGCATTTCAAAAGAAGAGATTATCTTGTATTCTCATCTATATGTAGCCTGAAAGATTAAAATTAAGCTCTTTATTATGGATATTTACAAAAGAAAATATTTGCTTTGAATATTAGTTATTTTTGATCACATATCCCAGAAGTATTCTTACCTCTGTTTTCCTCTGCTATATATCTATCTGTAAAATAGTTTCGTTACTTTAAAGAGGATTTATATCTTTTATCCTATAATAAAAACAAAATTTTGATAGTTATATTTCACCAGAAACAGAAAAAAATAGTAATCAGTTAAATTTCGAAAGGTTTTTAGATCTGTTTTCTCCAATAATATATAAAGAGACACTCAGAATTTTCGAGGAGATTATCTTTCAAGGAGAATAGAGGATATTATCTTTCAATAGCGTTTAACTTTTAAAAAGTAATTAAAACCCTCTTATTATCCTTTTAATTTTTCCATGTCAAATATGAGATTGATAGATAAAAGTTATATTTAATTATAAAATTCATTTTTGTTATGTATTTATTTTCCACTATAAGTACGCTAAACTCGGTGTGCGTATTCTTACTGCAGAATTCATTTGCATATTTACAAATTGTGAGTTACACGCTGACATTTGAGATTAAAAGGTATACCCGTATTACCCGTATTATAATAGGATCGCTTTACAATTGCCCGTTTGATCCTAAATTTTGATTCAGAACTAAACATCATAATGTAATTTCTTGATACGACAATTCCATTTTACTAGATCTATTCATATATTAAAATGTGCAATAAGCTAATAAAAGAAATGCCATAGCGAGTCAACTATATCTTTAAAACAAATTCTTAATACAGTTACCATTCTTAATATATTTATTCTGACTGTATAAATTGCATGTCTAATTTTATCCATGTCATTATTTGAGTTTTTAAATTGACGTTTGTAAATGCAGCGGGATGGACATATGAACAAATTCCAGTTTAAAACTTTCTTTAAAAATTTTAGTTTTTAATTTAAGCTTAAAGGAAACATAACAAATCTCATTCGTCTAAGTAATTTCACCCTTTGAATTATTTTGTTCTCGGAGTTATGCCATATTTGGACATAATTTCGGATATGGTTTCAAAGAAACGTTCACCTATATTCTCTGATAAATGTAAATCGGCCTTATTAATCGGCATTGAAGAATAAACAATATATGCCAAGTTATCCATTATCGTATGATCTTTGGCGATTCTTGATCTTTAATTGCTGGAATCCGATTAATACACAAACAATGTATCACCAAATATTATTTTGGAAGCCTTTTTTCTTCTACCAATTAAAATTGAAATTTGATACATAATTATAATTGTAGTCACACAATTACATACCATTTTTATATATATTCAAATCATTGGACTTTTCAGTTACCGCGTTACCTGCATATGAAATTACAAATCAACTAGCGGTTAACCTCTTGTCGGAATCCGTTTGAACTTTCACAAGTATCTACAGAGATAATTTAATTTATACATTAAATATATGAACCATATTTTATCCCTCTTCTTCTCTCTATTTTGATTATATTTCTCCATCCTGCAGATAGATTTTCGCTGTAGATTTGACAGAATCTATGAGATAATTATAGTCTCAAATTCACATGTAAAATTTTATCATTTATATCATTCCATTTTTGAGTCACTGCGTTACATGCATTTCAAATACATATAGAATGATGGTTTACCTCTTAGTGGAATTTGTTCAAACTTTTACAAGTAACTACTATTCTTTAGATATTAAATATGTGAACCAAGTATTATTTCTCTTGTTTTCACCGTTTCGATTATATTTTTACAAAAGGGTTTTGTTCAAAATCTATAAAATGTATAAATTTGATTTAAAAAAATTATATCACATAACGTCCGTCTATATCAAAGTGTTTTGAATTATCGTGTTCACAGAAAAGACAGTTTTGCTCGCGGAAATGGATTCGCATTGAGATTCGCCGAATTTTCGAGTTTGAATTTTTTGGCAATTAGAATTGTGAGCATAAATAAGGGAAAGTATAGATGATGTTATTTGACTCGGAATGCCAAGCATGCATGCATTTACTAAAATCTAAATGATTTTTTGTGATTTTAATATTTTCTTCTTCCACACTTTTTATTAGAAACAGTAAGGAAAAATAAGTTGAATGAACTTTATATTTCTCGGGACATGCAAAAATAATTTACATGCCAAAGTTCTACGTGGAATCTCTATAACATTTCCCAGATATAGAAACTTCAGAAAAAAATTTTCACGATTTCAACACCTTTAGAAGAATTTTAAACTCCTTCTGCTGCCGCATTTATATTTAACTAATCTGAAATGTGTCTGGTACAGAATGTTTTCAATATACTGTATAAAGGGTATTTCAATACACTCGGTCTATTTTAGGAGAAAAGTGAACATAATCGGATAATTGACATACAATCAGTAAGGCAACAGAACGCATTTTCAAAAAAATAATTGTATTAATTCTGATTGTTATTGATTTGAGAAAAATACTTTATAGATAATTAAAAAATTCTTACAAGGCCATGGGTGGTGAATCCTGCTAAAAAAACAATATGAGAGTATGGGAAATTTACATCCAACCTCCCAAAATATTTATTTATTGAAGATGGAAATAATTTAAGCAATATAAAATCATCTTTTAATAACGGTATTTTACATTGAAATGTTTTCGGTTGCAATAGTCCTTTGGAATTATGGGCAGAAAAATAATTTTCAAACCCTTACTTGGACTGCTTTCTGACCTAAACTTGTGACATCTCCTTGGAATTGCAATTCCAAGTTTGTGTTTAAAGGTTTACTATTTTATGTGTTAAAATAATGGGTCCTGCTGCTATAAAATCGAATGAAATAGACAATTTTCTTATCAAGCAAAACACAAACTGCCAATAATTCGACTGATGCGTCTTTAGACAAGAAAAATCCTTCAGAGATCTCTTTTATTGGCATTTCTGCAAATCTGCAATATTGTTTCCCAGTGCGAGTAAACTAAAACCGAATACTTTATAAAAATTTTAATGTATACTCTACAAATGCCAAATCATTGATCTTCAAGACTTGCACCCATTTGACTGTAAATTTGGAGAGGATTTGAAATGAAATGCAAGAAATA
Organism: Argiope aurantia; assembly: GCA_026543865.1. Lineage (NCBI taxonomy): Eukaryota > Metazoa > Arthropoda > Arachnida > Araneae > Araneidae > Argiope > Argiope aurantia. The sequence continues at coordinate 22,441 of JAPMOR010041040.1, read as the reverse complement.
TGGTTACATATCTATCAAAATAAAAACTGCAGATCCTGAAAGAAAATCTTGCCATAGAATAAATATAAACGGAAACTTACACATGAATTTTATCTTTGGAATATTATGGTTGATACGCAGATCGCTTTTGTGCTGTTGATTTATTAACGATTAGATATCATTGATTTGTGTATGACATGGCCCTGTTTTGTTGCTAATTTTTCTTAGTGGAATTATCGAGATTATTGAATTTCTTGCACCTTTTTAAATTCCCTTAACCCTCTGACTGAGTAATTTTTTAAAATCATTATTTATATGCTTTGTTTGTAAATAAGTTCAAGTATTTTTCAAAAAAAATCAACTGATACTATATGTAACACGATAATAATATGATATAATAAAAAATTGTAATATTAAAAATAAATGCTCTAAACCGCGAAAAACACGGAATGCAATAGAAAATGGACTGATTGCCAACCCGCTGAAATCATGGTTTTCGCATCTGGAGGGTTAGTAATATTTTAATAAAATTGCTAATATTAGGATAAATATATTTGGAATAAACTATTTCGAAAATATATGAACTGCAAAAAAAATGCAAGACTAAAGAAAAACTATTTCAGTTTTATAAGAATATAAAAAAACCGAGAGTAAAGGTTAATTTCAATACACTCGACGATTTAAACTAAGCTCGGTCATTACAATTCCCAATCAAAACAGCAGAAAACAATTTGCAATCTGCTCCTACAATAGTCAATTAACATTTTCTCTTATGTTAATGAAACGAAAAATGCATCAATATTATCTCTGACTACACTTTTTTTATCAGTTTTTAACCATCTAAGAACCTGTTAAGCTGTTTAATCGGATGAAGATTTTTTTCCAAAGCAACTTAACTGTCTACAGCACTTTTTACTTACTCCCAGCCATAAGCTATTCCTCGGTTTTTTTCTAGAACTTTTCTCGGATTTAAGTATTTTGTTTATCACCGATTTCGCTTGCGTCAGTAATTTTTGACCATTTGCTGCACTGTTCCTTGCCTAATTTCGGCTCTTTGGGAGATCCACTACATAAAATAGCTTTTAGTTTTTACGCAAGATTTCATTTTCTTTTTTTCCCCCCTTTTTATGTTTTTTTTCTCCGTCTCCTATCTAAACCTTTTTATTCTTTTGCAGTATTTAGTCTGCTGCTGCTTCAATTAGTGCTAATACTTATTTTATTTTTTCTTTCTTTTTTCTTTTATTTTTATGCTCCATTCTCACTCTTTTTACGTTGAATATGTTTTACCTGGGTAATTTAGGATTCTTTGTTTACTTTTTGACTTCAGATTTAAATCTAGTTGCGTTATTATCTGAGAAAATTACTCCCATTTTTTTACCTTCATGCAGGTTTAATTTTAATTTTTTCTTACTTTATCTCCCTTTTCTTTCACTGAAAAAAATAACTTCTTTCAACGTTGCTTTTATTAAAATAGCTTGATAAATTTTTGGAGAAATTTAATTATAGAGAATGCTATATGTGTGGATATTGCTGACAATGAACAAAAATAGATTCCTTCTTAATAAAGAACCAAACGGTGTTTTTTTTTTCTTTCGTTTCTAAATTTAATTATTAAAAAAAACGAGATACATGGAAAATAATTATTTTGATGTTGCGTTACAACATATTTCATATCTTATAAGCAGACTGAACTTATTTTTTTATGGTTGTGTGCCTTTACATGGTGTATTAATACTTTATTAGGTGATATGTATATGTTAACAGCATTATATAGAAAACAGGCATCTTATAGAATGTCTAGATATGTTTAGGTTATGTATGAAATAAATAATTTATCTGCCCACGTTATTCACATATATTAAACATTATTTTTAATATCTTCATCTTATTTGAAATAACAAATGCTATTCAGGTATAATATGAGAAAATGATCATGACAATTTATCATATTATATCTTGGTTTTATTGGCGTATGTGCCCCGTCTGGTTATGCTGTATCAAGCCTATGTTGGATTAACAACATCATGGTGATAAAATATGTGACAAAATCATTTAATAGTGTCAAAATTATATAAAAACATATTTAGAAATTGCTTATACTATAATTAAAATGCTGTTAAGTGTACTTTGTCAAAACTGTTTCATGAATTCATAAGACAAGTTTTAAAAAAGAAATCAGAAGCAAAAAAAACCCCCTTCAAATGATGCTCAAAGAAAGTGGAAACCAACAAAGACATTGAATTTTATAGGCACAAGTGCCTTGTTTGGTCATGCTGTACCAAGTCCATGGTAAATTAATAAGATTATGTTTTATAAACATATGGCAAAATCTTAAAAATGTGTTAAAATTATAAAAAAATATATTTTAAAATTGCTCATAGTGATACCTAAATATCGTAAAATATAGTTTGTCAAAACTGATTCAAGAGTTCATTAGATAAGTTTAAAAAAGCAAAGTGAAAGATATAAAAATTGAAAAATGTTTAAAATGGCGAATAATGCGCAGATAGCATGGAAACCAACACAGACGTTGGGTTTTACAGGCACATATGTCTTGTTTGGCCATGCTATACCATGTCTATTAAAAATTAATAAAATCACTGTGGTAAAACATATGTTAAGATCATATAAATTACAAAATTACAAAATATATTTATGTATATATATATATTGATATTGTTCATTACTTATTTTAAATATTGTAAAATGAATTTTATAAAAGCTAGCTCAAAAAATCATTTGGCATGCTTGAAAGAGAAAAATGTAGTATGTGAATGCAAAAAAATGTCTAGAACGCCGAATGATGCGCAACGAGCTTGGAAACCAACAAAACGAACATCATGAACGCTCATGGAATTCTGAAAGTATGTTTAGATTTTCTAATATATAAAAAAAATCTAATGATATTTTAAAATCTAATTTAAATCTTAATTTTCAAATTTTAAACCTTAAAGTAATCCATAGTCATTCTAAAATGTTTTCATATTTCCTGTTCCAATTCATATTTTTATTTAATTAATACTACATGCGCTCTAGAAAATTGATGACTTGCATTTCCCACATTCAAAGAAAAAGGATAAAAATGCTTATAACATTATTTTAATAGGTACCTAAGATTCCGTTTTCTATATGTGGCAAAGTAATATCTATCAAAATCTCATATTCACTGAAGAGAAAAATTTCTGTCTTTTGTTTTGCTTTTGTGTCGCGATGCAGATGAACATATCCGTTACCACTTTTTCTTTGTACAATTTATACTTTCTGGGATGAAATAAATCGAAGTTAAAATTTCAAAAGATTCTTCTGTTCGACCTCACAACTGCTAAAATATGCTTATACACACGCACACGCACTATAGAAACCTTGTATTTCCTCTTTTCTTATTGAGGTTTCGTAGAAGTTATAGAAGGCGAGTCTTCTAAGTCTTTTGTCGTAATATTCAGTTGCATCATCTTCTCATGTAATAACACAACTCATATCAACAGTGGCATCCAATTCTTGCGATTCTAAGCATTTTACTTCTCCCGAAGAAAACAAAAGATGTAGACGATAATATAATAAAAGGAAACAATGAGAGGCAAAGTGGTGTAACCTCTTTAAATATCTCTTGCATTAGTAACTTGAATCATTTTTACATTAAAAGACATTTTAAGATTATTTATGTTCATTAAGAGTCGAAAAAACCAATTTAATAAATGGAATATGAAACTGCTTCACAAATTGATGCAATGCATACAGAGGCAGGATAATTTTGAAAAGTGTTATTGTATAATCTGAAGGTTTCCCACAAGCTTCTTAAAGAAATATCAACCAGATAATGATATTATAGCGAATATTTTTAGCAGAATAAGTGTTAATATTTCTAGCTTAATGTATTTTCGATTTTCCAAAGTTGTATATTTCAGCATCTGTTTTCTTGCAAAAAGTAAAATAATTCTTTCTCTCATAAGCACATTTTATTACTTTTAACAAAATTTACAACAATCTTTCATCTTCGTTTTTGTACTTATTAGTTGATAAGGTTTTACGTTCCTTGATCTTGATATTGCCATCAAGAAATTATAATTTAAGGTAGTAATTTGGTTTATTTTTATAGGTAAAATAGAGATAAAACAAAAAATAAATGTTCACAAATTCGTTTCAAAGATTAAGCATATAACAAAGATAAAGATTAAAATATAACAAAATCTAAAGAACTAAAGCACGTACAACTTGTAAAATTTTCTCGGTAGATTATTTTTACATATTGTTGCTATTAAATGTATCGGTTATTTCATTTATTTATTGAACTAGTTTCATTCAAGTTATTAAATTTCTATCCAGATGCTTTTGATTACTTAAAAAAATAAGGAAATAAGCAAAATAGATTTTTTAATATGGAATATTTATACAGCAGTATTTCAATATGGCTTTTTATTAAACACAGAAACTGCCTTACCAAAAGTATAACATAATCCTACACAAAATAAAACCGCAGGAGTTTCTCTCTAGAGTTTGCCTACATATGTATTATTAACCGCATATTAACCATATTATGCGCTTATGTATTACTAACCGCATAATATGGTAGATTTACAAAATAGAGAGATTTGAAATAGAGATCACTATTAGAGTGTGATCTTGACGTTTGAAAGCTCCTACACGGTTAATATACAAGTAGAAAATGAAATTCATATTTTGGAAACTTTTTCAGTCGATTAAAACAGGGTATAAGACTGGGTCAGTATAACAACTGTAATCACAAAACCACTTACCAAAATTCGTTTATTTAAATTATTGCATTTTTGAATTATATCGATTATATACTTGAGAAGGAGGGTCACTCCATTGAAATATATGCTTTCAAATTTGTTATATATTAATTATTTGATAGACATTTTTTTTATAGATATAAAATTTGGTATACAGATAAAATATGTAACGCTACTTTCGTTTTATAATTACCTTGTTATATTGTAGCGACACAGGCAGAAACTTTCTTTTTAATGAATTTTATCAACATTTGATAGATATCTGCGTAATTATTGTAATGGCTCTAAACCAAATTCCATTCATTTAGATCAAAGTGTTTTTGATTTATCGCAATTACAGAGAGACTGATGGACCGGCACAATTTCAAAAATCATTTTACCTATCTTAAGGAGATCTAAATAGACAGATTCGAATCACTTGGAGATTATAATGCTTTTTCTTCGTATAATTTCCATACAAGAAAGCGATAAAACGGTTAAATTCCAGATAAATGCAATATATATCAATTACCGAACTAAAATATACAATGGATGTGCTAAAAAATTACAATTTACACTATCTATTTCTGCAGGGGTGAAGCATAGCTTTTAAAATTTATATCAAACTTTTAGGCTTGGATATCCCTAAATTGCAGTCAGGCCTAAAGCACAAACTGGCCAACGTTAACCTAACTTTTTGCTGCCCCAGTCACTTAGTCTCAATTTGTTTCTCATTAGCTCTTAATACGTCTCAAGTGGAAACCTTCAGTTACTGATCACTAAAGCTTTTCTAAAGCGAATAAAGCTTTCTCATCACGAGTTCGGGTTTGTTTTAGACGCTTCATCTCACAGGATTTATTTTTGTGTTCTATCCTTCTTAATTTAAGTATTCTTCAGAATACTACTTAAATGTCGCTCTAAAGCTAAGTTTTTTTTTTAATTTTTATGATCAAACAATTAAAAAAATATTTTATTTCTTTTACTAATTGCGGTAGGAAACTAAGGATATTATAATTTTTAAATCGGTATATGAAGTATATGAAGTATTAGGGAAATAATTATCGGTATATGAAGTAAATTCTAGTATATGAAGGTATAGGGAAATAATTATAATCGTCAAATAATTGAAACGTCATATATGTCACATCTCCTCATTCAGATCAATCCAATTCAAAAATAAATAGTTTTTTAAAAATTATTTTTTGTTTGTCCATAAACATTATACCGTAAAATGCTTTGTGGTGAAAAGTGAAATTCGGTATATGAACTTGTGACCAAATTTGAAATTTCTATCAAATTTCTAGAGAATGCTATTCAGAGGAAGTTTATCTGTTTGTTCTGGAACAGGCTCTTACTGGATAACTATAAAACATAAACAGCGTACGTAAAACAAAATACTACAAAATACATATACTACAAAACGTTTACCACAAAATACATATACTACAAAACGTTTACCACAAAATACTACAAAATACATATACTACAAAACGTTTACCACAAAATACTACAAAATACATATACTACAAAACGTTTACACAAAATACTACAAAATACATATACTACAAAACGTTTACCACAAAATACTACAAAATACATATACTACAAAACGTTTACCACAAAATACTACATTTATACTACAAAATACTGTATATACTACAAAAGATAAAGGAAGAACGTTGATTAAATTTGATACACAGGTTCAGCATGTAAAAGGCAGAATCATATGAAATTTGGAACGAAATTTGTCAGTGGGATGTTATCTACTTGTATAAACTTTAGCATGCATTTAAAGAGTAATAGATCACAAATGCAGTGATTTAATAAAAGAAAAATCGGAATATTGAATTGTGAAATTTTCTTTTATGCGCAGAATAAAAAAAAGTATAATAATCGACAAATTCTAGTTCAAAATTTTGAAGAAACTCCACATTTTAGATCTACAATAATAAAGATTTTGTATTATAGTATTTAATTATTTAAAAAAACTTTTAACAATTATAAAAAATTGTCTAAAATAATTCTTTATTTTTTTGTTGGCTTTCATTCCAATATTTGAGATTTATCCTTATAAGGAAGAACTAAAAAATACCAGAATATGTGGCATTTATTTATTTAAATTTTTGCCTCAGTAAAAAAAAACTGGCAATTATGAATCATTTAAAAAATAATTGAGAAGAAACTCACTATAATTCAATCGATATTCATGCATTTATTTATAAGGATAAGTATTATTCTTATTTATTTTTATTATTTATTATTTGAAATATGCAGAAAATGTAGATAATTCGAACATGTATAATCCAAATTCATCAGAAATTATACATTTTATAGAGGACCGATATTTTTTAAATGGCCTATATAGTAAAATAATTCCCATTAATAAAATATTGGAAATAATGATTTGATTCCATTTTTTTTCTTTAGTTTGAGTCTGAATCAAGAATTTTTAAATAAATAAATATGCCCTTACCTTATGTCTTTAGACACTTTAAATAAATTATTTTAAATATTTAACCATAAATTCAACCACACTGAAATAATACATCGTAAATTAAAATGTTTCTTTTTTATTCCAGGAACAAAATATATTTTAAACCAATATTACTGCTACACTATATGCTAAATAAAAATAATGAATGAAATAATGAAAATAATGAATAAAATAATTTTAAATTATAATATACTTGAATTGTGAATTAAACGATTTTTTAAAAATGCTTCTTTACTATATTTGCTTCCTAGTTATTTTCACTATTTATTCACTGAGTATTTATAGCAACATTTCGTTAAATTAATAAACATTATTTTAATTAAAATTAGCTTCTCTTGATTTTACAAACAAATTTTGGGATAAATATTCAATGTTTAATTTCATTTTTTAATACTTATTAGCAGGTTATATTTTGTTGAATTTTGTGTAAATCTAATTTTTATTGTGATCTTATGAGCTTCGAATTATTAAATTATCGATTTATATGCGATAGAAATAAAAAAATAAAAAAAAATACTGGAAACTTATTACTACTTACTTGCCAGAAAATTTCCAATTTTTATTTTCCAATGACAATTTCTTACATGTAATTTTCATTGCGACAATTTTCTATCATTTTCAAACGTAGACACGAAAAAAGAAATACACTTAGAATAATAATAGATAAGTAATGGGTCCCTTACTTCTTTTAAGCAGAATTCAATTCAAAACAGAACCCAGTTTTATAAATAAAGCACTATTACTGAAATGAATAAAAGAAAAAAAAAGTTCATTTCCTTTTAAAGTGTTGCCATTGTTTTGTCCGCTGTATAATGATATATCTTCCCAATGCAAGCTAATGGTGTTGGAATTGCTTTTTAATGGACAAATCTGTAGAGCACGCAAGAATTTGTCTATCATTTTTGGCAACAATAAATATCGTTTTGAGATTAAAAATGGAAGCGGTTTTGATTAGGCTTGACGGCGACGATCTGCTCTGACTCCAGTTTTTCATCATTTCGCTAGTTAAGAATTGATTGCCGCGTAGTATTCATACAATAAATGAACATTGATTTTCTATTTAAAATGGAAATGAAAAGAGGGAAATTGTAACGTTTCAATTACTATCTTTTGTTGCGGGGACTAATTTTGGAACGCTATTATTCCAAACCAAGATCACGCAATTATTCGTTGTTCGATGAAATTGTCTGTGATAGTACGTTTATTCAAGGCATGTATGTTTAGTTGTTTAAATAAATTTATTTTCATGCTGAATTAACCTACCATTTTAAGAATAAAACGAGCTTTTTTGAACAGAACCATGTATGGTTTTGAATTATTTGCATTTAAATAGAAAATGTTCTGTCTTAATGTTTTTTCGGGAACGTTAAGTTGGATTTGAAACAGATGATACTTAATAAGACATTTAAAATTTATTTTTATTTCAACATTAATGTATCGATTTTTACCTTGATAATTTTTAAATATGCGTATGGTTCGTTATATATAATTATGATAGGGCAAACAGCTCATTTCTAAGAGGATTGGATGATAAGTACTACAGTTATTTAATCAAGGTAATGCTCTTTTTTTGTTATTATACAGATCGATATGTCAATGTGCATTTCAAAAGATCCCTAAAAAACTGACAAAAATTAAACGAAATTAGGTAAATATTAAAATTAAGCATAATTTGTTTATTTTTTTAATAGAGCTTAATGACCTATAACATGAAAATGAATAGCGAGGATAAACAATTAATTTTATTGATAATATTTTAAAAAAGGGAGCGTTCATAAATTTAGTACCATTTGTTTATATTATTCTGAAATCTTCTAAAAATACTTTGTTTTGTAAACGCTAAATACTGTCATGCATATGAGCCACGTTATGCAATATCATATGGACAATAATTCATACGATAAGGCATATTTTGTATGAACCATTTTGGCTTGGAACTCACAATTTTGAATATTAGCCAAATGACGAAAACTACGCATGAAATTTCATTCTTCCATAGGGAGGCAAAATATTGGCTCAAGATAGAAGAAACACTATGAAAATTTACACTGAGGATCTTGTGGGAATCTGAAAACTGGTTTTCAAATCGATGACCCTCCTGACATTAAATCCAGATTTTGCCAAACAACCCTAATGTCTTCAGAATCTTAAGTCATTTGGTTGATCAAAAGTCCCCAAATTGCTAGTTATCTTGACATTTCCTTATCTGTTTGTCATTACATCTATCATATGAAATCCAGGGCCAGGGTTGGATACGCTTCTCTTGAATTGTGAATTTGAAATCCACCGGCTTAAGACACCGTGTACATGGTATCTAGAACATGTATAAATCTGACGTAGCCTCAAAGTCCTCCAGGTCAAGACAATACCATTGAGGGAATTGGATCGAGAGGTGATCATTCTCTGATTTTAGTCTAAATTGCGATCGGTGAATGAATGAATGAATGAAATGTTTGAATGAAATCAGCCCCGTGAAAAGGGCGTTGACGCATGATTAGCTCAGACGTAGTCTTGACCCTCGATGGCGCTACTGAAACAAAACAAGCCAAAACTCGGCTTAAAACTGCTCACTTCGTCAGCGGGCTTGTCTCTGACAAGTTTCATAAGCAGAAATAACATATGAAATACATTCTGAATTGACTCGGACGAAGCAAGTTGAGAATTCAATTAATACCAAGCAACATAATTAAACTCACCATGAACTTGCAATGTCCTTTAAGAAAGAAAATTAACTACATCTTATATAATTACAAAATTACTACGTTTTAGATAACATGTGCTAAAACTACTAATATCTTATTTTGAGAGAGCCCCTTGTTTCCATAAAATGTGAATTAGCTGCAGGAATTTGAGGCATCCTTATCTTTTTAGGAATATCTAGCGTATATAATATATATTTGATAAATTTCCAGTCTATCAATAAAGAGGAGCATTTTAGCTATACTTCGAACCTCCTAAATGAACTTTTGAAGAAGTGTAATACATACTGATCATTAATTTAAAATTTCTTCATATATAGAAATTATAGTACAATTGAATTTTGAAGTTATTTTATATTTAAAACCCTATTTATTTGATGCCACTAATTACAATTAGACATGTGTGCACTGTTCCAAATCATTTGCTTTTGCTTGCAGTGAGACTAATATGCATGTCGAATATAGGATACATTTCTCTAACGAAGTATTTCTGCACTGTTCGTGAGTCCATACCATGTGCTTCTATTTGCAAAAAATAGAAGATTCTACGCAAGAAAAATATCAGGAAACAGTTTGACTTGTCATTTATTTATTCACATCGAGCCACTCCTTATTTTTATGCAATTTCTGATAAGCAAAATTTATATCAGGGGTTAGAATATTTCTTAAAGACAGTAAAAATTATTTTCTTCGCAAACTACTAATTTCACAAGAAATCAGCTGGGTTTTCGCGTGATCATTAAAATAAATTTTCTCTACTTTTCCTCTCGAAGTACTGATTGCTCACAGTCCACGTGAAAATCTACTTTTCTTGATTGTCTAGCAAACAAGAAATCATTTCTGAATAACTTTCAAGGCAAAGGGTATGCGCTGCTATCTGGGGTTAGGAAAGGAAATTAATTCTGACAATGTTTTATGTGTCATTCGGTGGGAGACCATGATATATCCCAAAAGTCAGTCCGAACAATTTTTTAAAAACATTTGCTGCTAAGATGATCGCTAATTTATTTTGTCTATTGGTTTTTGAATATTGCTGATTAAGAGTACAGTTATCATCATTAACAGATATTTCAAAAAAAAATTCTACAAATTTAAGGATTTCAAAAGATATTTCTACAAATTTAATGTTCTATCTTTGCAAGTAAAACAGAAATGCAGACAATATGCATTAGAATAGTCTGTCATTTTGAATCATATTGAAGCTGAAATTGAGTCATGACAAAGTTATAATTTTAATTGATTTTAACAGATAATTTATCGCTAACAGAAACTGGTCCATTTCATTATCAGTACATTACCAACTCAAAAGCATACATCAATATTTTCACTCTTTCTTAATCGAAAATTAAAAGTACATTTCATTAATTCAGTTTCAAAAATGAAGCTTTAGCATCTGCGGGAGTATTTGCCAAATTCTCTTCAATATTAAACAGTAATGACACTCACTTTTACTCATAATCCACAATTAAGAGGTAAGAAACTGTGTCAGGTAGAATGGACGAGGGTAGAAAAAAACTGACGAAGTAATTACTTTCAATTACTAAAGTTCCCACTTCCAGAATCATTAACGCGTTATGTTCAATTTAGTTTAGGTTGATGGAGCGAAAAAAAAAGATTTCGTCGTTGATTTTATTCAACAAGTATAATTAAAAGTGATTTTGCGTGGAAAAAATGATGTTAAAGGAAATATACGTGGAAAAGAGGATGAAAATTATTAATGTCGATTAACATCGGGATATAAGATAAAAGTAAAGACAAAGCTAAAGTTTAGATTAAATTACAAACATGGTGTTGAAAAGGAATTTTCTGTTTAATATTTTGTTATAGAAGAGAAATAGTTAATTTAAGAATCATAAAATTTCTTTGTTTTTTATTAATTTATTCATTAGTATAAGAAGTTTAAATTCTTTTGCACTACACATAAATCTTTTAACTTCAATATTACAGCGTCTAAACATGATTAAAGAATGGCATGGTTGAAGAATAATAATCAAAGAAATAGGATTGTTGGTTCTTTGTTCACTTGGAACATTAAATGTATTCTTAACAATACACTTCTTTCTACTATCGAGATGTATATTACTCTTCTTTAAAACGAACTGAACATATTCTTCTTTAAAGCAACTTTTCTTTTTATAAAAAAAAAAAAAAAAAAATTTAAGTTACTTCATAATGTTGAAAACTTATATCTGTAATGATGTTTAGGTATTTCAAAATTCCTTTGATTATTAAATATCACTCATCTGTAAAAAATGTAGCAACATCTGAATAAAATTTATTTCCCCTTCCATATCTGGAAGATCAAGCTTCACTCGGTAGTTTGTAAAATAGTGTTTTTTTTTTCTGAGAAAATATTTAGAAATAAATTACATACTGATTACATATGATTTTTTTTTTCAATCTACATACATATGAATTGCATATGTATGGTTATTTAAATGAAAAAAAAGTTTTGAATGCGCTAAATTCAACATGTTTTTCGAAACAATATGGTATGTTACAGCATTCTTTTTACAGTTTATCTATTTATTTTTGAGTTCATTTATTCAATTTACTATGCTGAAATCGGGTCGTTATGGCTCTATAGGATATAAAAAGGCTTTAATAGTAATTATATATTAGTGTGTGTGTGTGTGTGTGTGTAAAATCGCTCGTTTTCAGGAAATACTCCTATGTAGATAAGCTTAAAAAAGCCAAAATTTATAAAAATGTAAAATGTGACCCAAATTATTAGAGTCGTTTCCGAGATCCACGAAATAAATTTATAAAAATACATAAATTAATCTTTTAAAGTTAAAAGATATCATTATATTAAAGCATGATGCCATTATGGAAGTTCGGAAATCTATAAAAGCAGTTACAGCTATCTTCATCTTAACTTTTAATGGCGTTCATTTTGTTTGAGCTTTCTAGATGCTTTCAAATAAAGAAGATTATTTCAGACTCAATCGGTAAATTAATTTTAAACAGATAATATTTTTAATTAAACATAATGAAAATAAAAAATAACTTTAATCAAGCATATGATAAAATAAAATGAAGATTTCTTAGAGGATACAATGTTCATATATATACTCATTCAAATTATTTATACTCATGCGAATATATATACTCATTCAAATTATAGTGTATTCACAAAATATATTTTTGAATAAGGGTCTATAATAGAAATAATTATATAATTTCATTATTACTCGTTTGAAAAATCATGATAAAAATGCTAATTTTTACAGGTTTTAATTTTATCTTGCTTGTTGCCACCGAAATTAAATTTTCATTTACTTTCAGAACGGTAGAATATTTAAAGGTTTTTGCTGTTTTGTGTCCTTTAACACAATATATTATTTTAATATTGTGAGATTTTTAACTTGGCGAAAAGAAAAAGTTCAGCCAAATGCCGTGAAATATTTGTAAAATTCATAAAAAAATCCTTTCTATAAATGTGTAATTGACCATTGAGCTCAAGAGAATATATATATAATATAACAGACTTCCTTTAATTGTTGAGGATGTGTTTTAAATTTCTGCTTTCACTTAAAATATAATGGAAAAGCATGAATTTCAATCAAACATTTTTTTAAAATCAATTACTTACTTAATTGGTTATATAACTTAAATAGTGATTCCAAGGTCATTACGAAATTCATGATGATATTAGTCATTATGAAGTTAAAAAACAAATAAATTATATGATTTGAAAATCCGATAATTAGTATATACAAATATTCATTATAAATTTTAAAAAATAAAAAAGTAATTAGATTGTAAAATTTATTTTTAGCACATTATTTAAAGTATTCTTTTACATATATTTTTTTTTTGTTAAATTTATTTTTCTCTTTCCTATTTCCCTTTAAAAAAGTTATTTCTTTATAGAATATGCAATATTTACTTTTGAAGGTCATGTTTTATTTATTTTAGATCTTTCTCTTTTTAAATAATCTTTTTAAGGTATTTAGTTTTAGACATTTATATAATAGACTTGCAAATAGTATAAATGAAACTGAACACTTATTTTGAATATATTTTTTTCAACAAATTGAAATCAAAATTTGAAAATGAGCTACAACTATAGCCGCAAGTTCACATGGCAAATTTCATTAAATCCTTCGTTTTATGAGTTTATCCGCTTATATTCATGAAAAAGTACAGACCGATCGACAATCAACTTCTCCATGGTTTTGTTAAAAATTTAGCATATATCTGCATTTTAGATGTATTATCTGTGTACAAAATTTTATACATTTAGATTTTTTTTTTCATTTGCTAGCTATAATGTTACCCTGTATTCCGACAGCCGGACAAACATATTTTCTTTGATTGGATTTAGTTCAAATTTGGACAGAAATGTGTAAATTTTATCCAAAGACTATATTCCAAATTTCAGATGTCTGGATCGAAGTATTTTTTAGCTTTCGTGCTCACAGATAGACAGACATAGTCCAAAAAATATGTTTTTCGTGTTTTCAGGGTAGGTCTAAAATGCAGAGATTCCTCAAAAATTCGATTTCGAATTTTCCGACAATTGCAATACTTTTTCTTCGTATACGATAAAGATGCCCGGCCCTTAGATTGGCTCTGAAATCAACATAACATATTATCACCAAATGAGGCATTTATATTCAAGTAAGCGCTTATGGATAAAGAAAAAAAATGGCAATAATTGTCCCTTTGTTAAATGATTTCATTTCCTGGCAGTTAGAATGAAATATATCTGCACTTTCATTAAATGTTTTAAAAATGATTGGCAATGGTGTGGTGAATTAAAAGCATGCAGCTGTCAGTAATTACATAGTTAAAGCAGAAAGCTAGCAGCCATGTCAGCACTCAATTGAAATAGGAAATTCTTGATGATTATTTTCTAAGCCACGCAAATTGAAAGAACATTCGCAGTTCGTTCACGCATGCATCATCTGACTCATGAATTGGAGAATTTCCAGCTCCGATTTGGGTTAGATATAATAATGAGTTGAGAAACTGTCTTTGACTTTGGAGATTAGCTAAATATATTTATTATGCATAGAATATTAGATTATTCCTATTTAAACTCCGTTAAATATATAGAAATAAGGATAAAATAATCATAACAAATAAAAGATAAAATAATATATGTAAATCTAAATTAAATCCTAATTGATTTCCTAGTTTCTATATTAATTTAACATGCATTAACTTAATTATAAAATGTTCTCTTATTTTCTGATCCAATTATACCTTTTTTATTTAATTAATTCAACACAAGCTCGGTAAAACTGCTGAAATCGGTAATTCCCCTACTCCGAGTGAGTAGATAAATTTTGTCAAGCAATCTAAATTCTTTTAAAATATATCTATTTTTCCCTTACCTAAACCAACACGTGTAAAGAAATCCCTGTCAGAATCTCATGATATATAATCATTTGGAAAATTATTTCTGTAACTCTTTTCGCCTTTGTGTTGGGGTGTAGATTTATATACCTCATCATTTCTATTTGTACATAAATTATGCCTCCCGGGATAAAATAAAGTGAAGTTTTAAAAATTCAAATTGCCTCGCTATTCGGCTAAGAAACTGCTCAAAAATCTTAAACTTGTATCTTAATCTTAAATCTTAAACGAAAAATTTTTGTGTATATAATATATATAATATATGTGTGTGTAAGTAATTTATTTCGTTAATTTTATATTTAGATAAACCTAAAAAGAAAAATTATATCTATATAGGTGTCTTTCCTGAAAAAAAACGACATTTTACAGAAAAAATCATTTTTTATTATTAAATATTAGAGGCTTTTTCTATCTGTTCTCATGCTCACAAAGTTATATAGAGCCATCTAGGACCCGATTTTTCAATGGTAGACTTCATTCAAGTTTAAATATGTAAGTAATGATAGAAAAACTGTAAAATTAATAGAGCATATTATTTCGAATTGCATATTAAACTAGTGCATTCATGATTTTTTTTATTTAATTAGTTAGCAAACGTAGGTCATTCGTAGGTAGGATTGAAAACTACTCGTATGTAATGTATGTGAATTGATTCTAAATACTTTCTTCAACAAACAAAAACCCACGATTTTAAAAAGAAAAAAAAAGTGCTGAAGAAAGCTTGGTTTTCCAGATATTAGAAAAAAATTAATATTTAATTTATTTTTCCAGTAAGCAAATAATCATACATCGGAGTATTTAATCTTTACCCGCTACCGGTTAGCTAAATTTTTGTTCAGTCTAGACATTTCCCATTTAAGTTACATAAATATTTGGAAAAAATAGGAATATTTTTCAAATATTTTTGAAAATTATTGGGTAAACTTATTAATCATTTTTAAATTATTGGATAAAAAATATAAAATATCCTAATGAATACGGATATTGATTTAGAACTGGAAAGTACCGTCATCCCAGTTAGTGTATGTGATTTGAAAATGTTCCTTCTTTCTTTTCTTTCCATAGCCTTATCCACTGTCATCTTCCTATTTGTAAAATATCTAATAAGATTTAATGATAGAAAATCCACTTATCTGCAGTCTTGCTAAGTGAAAGCTCTCTCCACTTTTTATGCCTTCTCATCTGCGCACTTGAGGAGGCCTTAAAGAATACATAATGATAGAAAATATTTTTTTCTAAGGGTTAAGATGTGTGCAAAAGCATTTTGCATATTGTTTTATAAAGTTTAAATAATTTATTTCAAAGAATTTTCAGTTTTTTTTTATTTAATTTAATTATTCATATATTTTGCACCATTTGATCACCACATGCTCCTATCAATGATAGTATTGGAACATTATAATAGACAGTACAATAGTAGATTAAAGTAGTTTATAATAAGTTTAAAATTGGTGTTCGAGTTAACACTTGTCTTTTAAACATGTCCATCTAGTTAAAAATATGCATTAATGGTTAACTATTTTCAATTTATTGTCCCCATTCGAGTACTTGTTCGGAGTTATAATATTTTACATTCTTAAAAAACACTTAAGGATTATTTAATTATTTTCAGTAGATTTAATCTTGATAAATTTATTCTATGAACGTCAGATTATTATGTATAGTTATGGAATTAATTTACAGAAAATGTACTGCACAGCATACACAAAGAGGCATTAAACAACCATATTTTAATCTTCAGAATGCATGCCGTCTGAAGTCTCATCACTTGTTTTCGAATGCTAACGACAGAAAATGGTCTTACTGTATAATGGAGGATATCATTATGCAATTGATAATAACACCAATTAATAATTTTTGTACGAAATCGAAGTGAAGATGGTTCCGAGTCTTAAATATCCGACAGGCTCATTGCGCCTCCCGATGCCAATTCTGACTGATTTAATTAATATATTGTATGTAACATATATTATCACTAAAATATGCGCTTGACTAAATCTAAATTGCTTTTGAATTATCAGTTCTTATCAATAAATAATTATCAATTTTCATTATCACTACGCTCACCCCCGAGTCACCTGGATATCACTGCGAAATTCATCCCTCTATTGTTAAGTGTGACTGATTGAATATCTGTGGTGCATGCCTTGTTCATTATTGACACTCGCCCAGATAGATTTGGAATATAGGGGTTTTCTATTTGAACACTCCAAGCATTTGCTTCATAGCTATCAACTGAACAGATATCTCTTTTGTTTAACGACCTTTAAGAAAACAGACTGTAGTTTCGGTCTTTGTGGCTGATGGGGAATTTTTATCATTTTTAAAAAAGAAACTCGGGTTTTGCAATACTCTGATATATCTGAACTAAAAGGATCTTATTAATGAGATGGCTAATTGTTTCCCTGGCACATTATTATTTTTTCCTTTTTAAATTTAGTTTTAACATGGCATGTACTTGCATATTGATTAGTTAATTATTATACATTATCTTTTAAATATTGATTTGCAAGTAAAATATTAATTGTAAAACGTATTTAAGGTATGTGGTATTATTCTTTCTTATTTTTATTTTTTACGTCTGGATAATTTTTTTCTTTCTTTTTTATGGGAAAAATTAAATAAAAAATATGAATAGAAAAATAATTTTTTTCATTCTTTTATGAATATAATTTTTTATAAATATAAAAGAAGTATACATTTTTTTCCTTTTTGAGCATAATTCATTTTTTTATGAATATAATAAAGTAAAAAAAATATTTTCTTATAAATATAAGAAATAAAAATATATTTTTTTTTCTTTGTGAATCTAATAAGTTATTAAAAATATTGTAATGATTTTTGAATGCGCTTTCCGAAAACCTAATATTTATGTAACTTATATATGCTAATATAATTTTTTTTAAAATTAAATATCGATATATGCGAATGTTTATGATATTTGGACAACCGCAAATTGAGGAAGTTGCAACAGTTTATATCTAAATCAGCACATTTTTTTTAAAAAAAAGTAGCATGAATGAGATATAAACAAGTATTCATTTCCAAAAATGTATTAAATTACCGTATAATGAATTGACATAAGTGCATTATTTTCCTATTTATCAAATTCTTTTATCTCAATACTGCAAAATAAAACACCTTCAATGTGTTTCCAAAAGGCAATATACAATAGAGTACGTTGAATATCCATTCATACGAATTAATACTATCCTTTTTGTTCCAATAAATCAGTGAATTGCATATAGTTTTGGTTAACATTCTTTTATGCAATCATTTATATCCAAAACAATAATTCCTTTATTTAATAAAATGAATACAGTAGACAGTTTATCAAATTCTTCAAAAGTTTATTTCCAAAATAAAATATTAAACTGACTATAATGAATTCACAGAAGTGCATTATTTTCCAATTTATCAAATTCTTGAATCTGAATACTGCAATATAAAACACATTTAATAAGATTCCAAAAGAAATATATAATAGTGAACTTTTCATATTCATTCACTCTAACTAATACAATCCTTTTGTTCCAATAAATCAGTGAATTGTATATAGTTTTGCTTAGATGATAGCGTTTTTCCATGCAATCGTTTATACCCAAAAGAGTAATTCTTTTATTTAATAAAATGAATAGCAGACAGTTTATCCAAGTTCTACAAAAATTTATTTCCAAAATAAAATATTAAACTGGCCTATAATAAATCCAGAGTAGGAGTTATCCCCCTCATACCTATCCAGTAGTGAAAAATATCCCATCGAAAGATACATTAAACCAGAATCGATAGTCTCAAATAAAATCGAGGCGAATGGCCTGTATTTCCTTGCATCCCCACTTCGTTAAAATTCTCGGGGCGATTTCTGTGAAAAATTGATCAATAAATATTCAATCCATAGGAAGCAAAAGGGGATTTTCTTCCTTCCCTTGAACCCTATCAAACGCGTCTCTTGAATCACTTATAGCCACACGCCCCCACACACACCCACACATACTGGCTGGATCATAAACTTCGAGCTCATCGAAAATCATTCGTAAATTTTGAGTTCCTGCTATCCTAAGTATTATGAATAATGTGTGGTTATTCATTCAACAAAATTGGTACAATGTGTTTTATCTCGAAATCGGAATTACTTGGGATGAAATGCATAACTCTTCGTATTTTTTGTAAAAGTTTCCAATGTATTTTGTGAAGGGGAAATGGGTTTTTCGTCTGGGAATTTTCATACATTTAAGGAAATATAATGCTTATGTATTTTTCACTCTAAATGTTGAAATTGGTTTATGAAATTTAAAGAAACAGTAAACATACTTTCAGAATATTTCTTTTATTTAAGGTATCTATCTACGTCTGAAAGGTAGTCAAAATTCACAATTGGGTTTCCGAATCTGTTTGTTTTAATTCTACGATAAACCGAAAAAGAGATGTGATTTTTTTATAAACCATTGTAGCTGAAAATGAAACCAGAAGTACCAACTGCAAGTTGAATGTTTTTCAACATTTTATCAAATACAAGCCTCTCTAAATTGTACTATATTTTATAATATGTTCTATCAACATGCTAGGCTTATTAGAAAACGTTTTGAGTAGTTTTTATGCCGAAAGGATTGAAAATTGCATCTGATTTTGAACATTAAGCAAAAAAGCATTTTAATAAAGGAAATTTTAAATAAATGTGAACAATGAAAATTTTAAATATATGTTTTGAAAAATTTGGATTTTGTAAAAAATTCATACGCAAAATGTGATATCTTAAACACTTAATAATATATCACCTTGAGAGCTTGCATATATATTACATTAAGTTTGTTCCAAAGGCAATGAATAGGCCGCGGTGGCCTGATGGTGGCTTGTGAGCCGTAGAGTTTCAGGTTCGAGACCCGATTCCACCGAAGAACTGTCGTGTAAGGGGGTCTGTTGCACGTTAAATCCGTCATGCTAAACGATCTTCCGCTGGTGTGGTGTGGAGAGGGGAATGCCAGCTCTGGTGTCGTCCTCGTCATCTGACCACGGTTCAAAATTACGAGGTCGGTCCCAAAAATAGCCCTAGTGTTGCCTCTCAACGGGAAATTAATATAACTAAACTAAACCAAAGGCAATGAACAAGGGACATAACCTTGAACTTAGTAGTTTTTGTTTTAGAACTGCCCAATGCAATATTCAACCACGAATTTTGTGAAATTTTCAATACAGAAATACTCAATTAGCTGTGATTTTTTGAAAATGCATATATTTCTTAGATTCTTGTTCATTCCCTTCACCATAGGTGTAAGTATTTTGTGTATAAAAATAATTTGAATATCTGAAATAAATTTTTTTGTGGAGCGTTTTGCTTTTTATTGCAATTTTTACTATTTTTTTCCCAAATTGACACATTTTAGAGAATCTCATTATGTACAGAATTTCCTAATCAATATTTTTCATTATTTGCAATCATATTGATCCTGAAAATGAACTGAAATAGCTCATTAGATGTATTTTCCAAAAATTTCTCTCGGTAGGTAGACAGATACCTTACGAAAAATTTGTAATTTCAAAGATTACTATAAAATCTAAACATTTTAGAAGTAAAATGAGAAATGCTAGCATTTCTTTGCAAAGTACTTTGTTATAAAACAGAATTGTTTTTATCACGATTTTCTTGCATTCTTAGCTATTATTATGTTTAATTTCAATGAAGTAACTTACGAATAATATCATATTCATAATCCCTTGATACTGCATTTTAAAATTTTACTTCATTAATTTATATCTTATTATTTAAATTTTATTATAATTCAAATTTTATTATAATTCAAATAATATTTATAATTCAAATAATAATTATAATTCAAATATCTATTATAATTCAGTTATTGTCTATTTTTCAATCATTATGAATGTCTATTATTTTTCAATCATTATGAATGTCTATTATTTTTCAAACATTATAAATGTCTATTATTTTTCAATCATTATAAATGTCTATTATAATTCACTTATTCTCTGCATGTCTAATATAAATGAAATTTTAAAACTCCATTTTTAAATTGTGTATATAAAAGTATTGTTTTGAAGTACTTATGAAAATGTCCAATTTCGATAAAACAGCAACTCAATCTTTATCTAGCTCAAAATTTACTGATTTGAACCTGTAGAGATGTTTATATTCGTTCTTGTAACATTAACTGTAGCAGACAGTTGAAGCAGCGCCTTTTGGATATATTAGCTATTGCTATGTTTAATTTCAAGGAAGTAACTTACTAGTAATTTAATATTCATAATCACTTTAAAATATATTTTAAAATTTAACTTTATTTATATCTATTATAAGCCAAATCTTAAATTGCATTTTTAAATTGTTTATATAAAAGTATTGTTTTGAGGTACTTATCAAAATGTCCAACTTCGGTAAAACAGCTACTCAGTCTTTATGTAGCTCAAAATTCTACAGATCTGAGCCAAGTAAAGATGTTTATATTCCTTCTTGTATCATTAATTGTAGTCGACAGTCTGAAACAAATAAAGCAGCGTCTTCTGGAAGTACGAACTATTCGTCAAAGGCACAATTCGGTTTACTCAAAGGCCAATGAGCAAAATTCGGTTTAGTCAAAGGAAAATGAGCAAAATTTGGTTTAGTCAAAGGCAAATGAGCAAAAGTCGGTTTAGTCAAAGGCAAATGAGCAAATTTCGGTTTAGTCAAAGGCAAATGAGCAAGTTTCGGTTTAGTCAAAGGCAAATGAGCAAATTTCGGTTTAGTCAAAGGCAAATGAGCAAGTTTCGGTTTAGTCAAAGGCAAATGAGCAAGTTTCGGTTTAGTCAAAGGCAAATGAGCAAAATTAGGTTTAGTCAAATGCAAATGAGCAATCACTTAACTGCTATTTTGTTTCGCATTTTTTTTTTACATTCTATATATATCGTATCTTATATAATATTATATTTAAGATATTATTTTGAGTTTATCGATATGGTAATAACCTAATAAACAATTCTTAAACTAATTGGGTTATGTAGTAAACTTTGATACCACCATCACATACAAATGACATTGAACTAAATTGCTACGCAAAAATTATCTCTCTGAATGGATGAATATTCTTTAATGGCATTAAAATGAATATTTTTCGAAAAAGATCACATTTATTCAACATTCCAAATTCTTTATAACGAATAATCTTAGTTAAATTTTAGAT
>JAPMOR010041037.1:62597-109734 GCA_026543865.1 Argiope aurantia | reverse complement strand
TGTGAAATCAACACAAAAAAACAAAAGGGAAATATTTGCACTGCATTGAAAATTATAAAATGAAACGAACATTTATAATGAAAAATGATCATTGCAATGTTCCATACCCTTTTAATTAGTTATTTTTTGTTTTACAAGACATCACCACACTAGTATTTCACTACTCTTGGCAATGTCTTTCACTCAAATTATTTTCGAAGGATACCATGACGCAATTTTAGTTTGTTCTAATTCTATTTCATTTGATGGACATGTCTTTGCAAGTAAGCTTTTCAAAATGGAAAAAAAATTTTATATATTTTGATAAATTTCATGATATTCACAGAAATTGCAATTAAAAGTTTCTTCAGAAAACTCAGTAGGTTTTATTATTTACAAACAAAAATGCTATAAACTAGCATCACGAATTCGATATTTTTTTTCTGGTTACACTTACTATAGCTCTGGTTGATGTGAAAATATGTCACCAAACATAAATGAAAAAGCATACTTCGCCAACACGCACTCGATTCCTTAAACTTGTCTACCGCTAGCAAATTGGTGAGTCTGTTTGTTTCTGAAGATACTGAAATCTTCAATAGTGCAATTAACAATAACAAATTCCATGTCCATCTTTTATTAATCTTTTGAAAACGGGAGCTCAACACTCGAATAAACAGCAACTGAAAAGAAGTCATCCCAAAATTAGAAACAATAGTGCACTCAAAGTTTCTTTTTGTGTTTTATGACAACATTACGATGTATTTGTAGTAAGTTAGTATTCCTTTATTATATGATTGAGATAGTTAAAGATATATTTCAATTTAAAGTGAAAGAAAGGGGAAGAATAAAAAGAAATAATTCAAACAACTGAAGAATGAATTAGAGTTAATGAAAGCTCAGGTTTAATATAATTAGAAAAGATACACTTATAGATATATCAGCTGACAAAGTTATCTGAATTTTTTTATTGAGGTATACTTTGTACGCTTTGAGAAATAGGCGCTTTCCCATTGTAAAATGTGAATATTTGTGTTAATTTGATTTATATGTGAAAAAGTTCAGATTTCCAAATGAATTTTTTGTATAGTACAATATGGCAAAGTAAAGATTTCTTTTGGAAGTTATATGATCTAAGTCAATTACTTCATTTATATATCAAGTTACTTCATTTATATATCAAGTTCATTATAAATGTCATCAATATCAAAATTTTTATTAAATACTGCTGGGATTACACAATTTTTCAAGATCAACATGATAAGTACAGTTTTACATACTGGCATTCGTTTTCATTTGTACAGTGTGTGTTGTGGATCATTTATCCTAATAGTAAATATTAGATTTGGATCTGCAAAATATAACGGCTGTAAAGACACTATGTCACAATTAATCGTTCCAATATACTATATTGTCCAAAATTGGTGACAAGATTGAAAATCGTTATACTTTCTTTGTATGCTCATAGAAAATGCTACGTTTCACAAAATGGAAACTATTATATCTTATTTTAAAGAGAACTAATGCTGATTTCAATAAACAAAAAGCAAAATGTATTGCAAACATTGCAAAATTTTGTATTGCAAATATTGAAAATTCAAATATTATCAAAACAAAAAATTGATTCTTACTTTAATCTGAATAATAAAGGCAGTGATGAAGTGGATTGTAATTTCTAACTTTTCTAACAAATCACTGTTCTTGTTCTGGGGATTATTCAAATGTTAGTTACTGCTATCAGATGCGGAAATCATGCCTATAGAATAAACAAATCATTATTGTATTTTTTCTGCAGTAGGAAGACTGTCTTTTATGTAATCAAATTGTAAGTTAAAAATTTTGTTAAACTTTTTAATATACAGTTAGAATTTTCGTAAATATTTTTAATATTTAGTCAAGAAGCAATGAAATCGAATAGAAGAATACATTGGTCATACCTAGAAAGAGAACTGATTTTATTGAGTTACATGAGATTGATTTTTCGTATGATAAAATTGCAGGTGAGTGTTTCAGTGATTACATCTGGAGTTCGACAGTTTCATTTACGATATCAGGAGACAAATTCAATAAAATACAAATCAGGAAATGGCTTAAAATGGTGCATCACATCTCTTGATGACAGAAGAATTAAATAACTATGTCTCCAAGTCAGAAAAATGTCAACAGCGGCCATCATAAGTCAATTGAATGATGCGGGCATTTATGTGAGTTCAAGAACAATCAGGAGAAGGTTATTAGATGTTGGAATAAAAGGTAGAATTGAACGAAAAAATCCCTATGTCAAATTACACCAGCGTATAAAAAGGAACGCATTAAATGGATAAATGATTAGTGGTCACATGCTATACGGAGTGGTCACATGCTATTCGGTTTTGATGGCGAAAAAATGATATACCTAGAATAGGCGCCCACATCCTGAATGCAGTCAAGATGTAGGCGAAGAGCTACATCCTGACTGCATTCAGGCAACTAAGAAGAACTAAGTTTGTGTTATGATTTGTTCGCGCATGTCAGCAGACGGCATTGGCCTCCTTCATGTTATCGAGGGGACATTAAATGCAAGAAAATTAATAGACACTATTCTAGATCGAAAAATTACTCCTTCCGTCAGTGATCTCTTTCCTAACAACACATCATTTATATTCCAGCGGGATTCAGCTCTCTGCCACACAGCAAAAATAGCCAAAAGAATGGTTCATTACAAAGAGCATTGAATTGTTATCATAGCTAGGAAACTGTTCTGACCTCAAAACTATTCTGAACTTATGGCACCGTTTGAAAACTCTTGTAGATATGAAGTATTCATCAAATAAAAAAGAGAATTATTTAAGACAATAATTGTTTCCTGGAATCATGCAATAACGAAGGATAATCTTAAAACTCTCGTCAGCTCAGTGAAACATCAGTGTGAAGCTGTAATAAAAAATAAAGGCTGCCCAACTAAGTACTGATAACTCACTGCAGTCATCAGCATCTAAAATATCTCAATAATTATTACCGCACAACTTTTTTGTTTTACAAATATTTAAATTTTTCTTTTCGTATTGAAATCAGCATTAAATTGTCTTTAAAACGATATGCAAGATTTTGAATTTTATGTAGCGTTACATTTTCTATAAGCATACAAAGTTAGAAAACATAAAAAAATCTTTAAAAGCGCCCACAATTTTAGTCACCTTTGGAAACGGAGTTAAACAAGATAGGAACTTACCAAATATAATAGACACTAACTACACTATTTCGAGATTTGAAACTAACCGGCTTTAGTAGAAAAAAGTAAATTTACTGACGATCTAAAAAATAAAAAATAAATTCATTTTTATGGAAAGTACAGGTGTTACATCAGTAGAATTACGCCTTCTAAATACTAGTTAGTATAGGTGCTATTTCAATGACACTAGATTTTATTTCGTTTGAAGATCAAAACAAAGCTGTTTATCCACTAATTATTTGCTCAAGATTTTACTCCATTAATTTCTTAAATTACATAGGTTCTAGGACCTTATTCGCTCTGGTGAGAATCGGTAACTCACAAAAATAGGTGAAAGAGCAATTTTTTTTTACTTTAAAATTATTCGAAAGGGAAAAAACAAACAAACTCGTGTTTCTGTCACTTCACTAGATATCCAGTTTCATGACGGCGTCCTGGCATGTCTTATCCATGATCTGGGCATCCTGGCTTCGAGTCCCGGTTGGGGCATGGTTGTTCTATCCGTGAGGTGAATTAATATGCAATCCTGGAAAAAGGGTTTGTGCAAGTGAATGTGTAGTGCGTGAGTAGCAAAGTCGTACTCTTGACCCTAGTTGGTGCTACTATAAAAACAAGAGACACTCGCACCGACTTAAAATCGCTGTCTTCGTAACAGCGGGCTTGTCCATGGCAAGTACTATAAGAAACAACAACAGAGCTATATAATCACATATAGTATAAAAACTTCCCAGAGATTCACACAGATTGTCCCAGTAATGCATGTCATTCAATTATCCCAGTAATGCATTCGCAATGAATAAGAATGGACAAGAAAGGAAGTTGATATATTTTGTCTTTTTTCTGTGTAGTAACACTGCTGCATACATAACAAAGTAATCATTTACAAAACCATCTGATACAATACAACCAAATTCAAATAGTTAAAAAAAATTAGAGTGTTATCGGGAAAACACAGTGCTATCATTCATACACATTTATAGATATTAACAATTATAATTCAATATCGATGAGAATCGCTTTAAATATTTTTATAAACAATCATATAAAATGTTTTCTACTTTTAAAAATTAGTATTCTCAATATAGATGCAAGCAGAACAGAAAGATCACGTACTACAATTTGAATATCTTACAGTCTATTTTTATAAAATTAAATAATAATCATGTCTTAAAAACAGTTTTCGTGTTAACCAGGCTCACAGATAACTATTACACGATTGGCACCTATTAGATAAGAGTACTATATAATCGGAATAGTTATTTCTTACATTTCCTTATATAGTGAATATGAGACGAATTCCTCGACAGCCTATTGCTTGGCGCCTAGAATTTTCTTCACGCAATATTCGTTGCTATGTATTTCGGGAAGGAGTAAATAAAACTCACCAAAATTTTCTCACATATTCTTAAATAGTCTTTTTCATGCCAGAGTACGCCTTGCATGATATTGGAGCACAATAGTTACGAAATATTAACTTTAGGCAGGAATTTAGCAAATTTTGCTGAATCCATCCTGTCATCCTTGGCGAGTTATTTGGCGATTAATAGTATCTGAAATTCGAACTTGTGTTTTAGGCAAGTTTTTCTAATTTGATTAAAACAAAGATTTGACACACAAAAAATGTAATCATAAAATCCTACACCTAATTTGATATATATTTAAATCATTTCTTTTTTTAATTACTGCGTTAACAGGTTTCTGAAAGTACAGTCCGACAGACAATCAACCCTCTGGTTGGTTTAGTCTCAAATTTTGACAATTGCTTACATTATAGATATTAAATATGTGTACTGTATCTTATCGATCTGGCTCTCTTTGTTTTGTAGTTATATTAAATTATATGCGAACAGCCAGACAGACGAACTTAGTCGAACTATTAATGTATTTTACTCAAAATTTGATAAAAATCTGCAAATTTAATGTAAAGATCGTTTACCAAATTTCAACTTCTAGCTCAAAGAGTTTTCTGAGTAATCTTTGTCACAGCCAGACGGATATTTTCCAAAAATATGTTTTTCGAACTCAGTAAGATTTAAAACGAAGAGATTCATCAAAATCTCGAGTTCGAATTTTTTGACGATTATTATACTTTCTCTATACTACGTATACGAGAAAGTAAGAAACAATGTATCTGCATGAATCTATCAAAATGAAATATGTTTAATATATCACACTGGCCAATATGAATACTAAACATTTTATTTTTCTACCAATTACACTTGAAATTCATAGTGACATTCTTTTAGAAACAAGCGGGAGTGTCTCTCCTAAATTTCCTCGTGTAATAAGGATCTTGCACCCCTAGCTCCGCATAAAATTGTGGACCTTGGATAAGGTAGCGGATATCTTGCATATCATTGATGAACGGTAGTTATGAAATATAGTGTTACGAAATTTTCTGCCGGGGTTCGTTTGGATAGTGGAAGTGATATTGTGTGTAGAACGCTCAATCAGCAGACGGCAGTAGAAAATAAAACAACAACGTTTATTTACACGAAGACACACCGGACAGCACAAAAGCGACAACTATATACAGCACAGAAGACGATTATCTTCACCCGAGACGTGTAGCATACAGCAGCACATAACCAGAACCTACTGCAGACAGTAGCGCACAGCTCAGTTCAGCACTAGCTTGACTCAGTCGCTTCCGACTACTCCGTCTTCTATTTCTCCGACTCTGAGTCGGATTACTGACTTACCTTCTCTGGCAGCTGCAGCCCCTTTTATAGGTCTCAGGAGGCGGGGCTAGAAGCCTCTCAACCAATCAGGAACGTTTGAGGCGTATCTCGGTTCCTACTGGACGGATCGGGAAAATTCTCGAAGTTTCGGGTATAATCTATTTTGGCGCGAAAGTCGCCAATTTGGTCGCCAAGTCGCCAAATGGTCGCCAAGTTTGCCGCCAATCTCTGGGACCCCCGACACGACGCCCAGATTCTGTCCCATACAGATGACTGTAAAACTTTCTTTCTGTTGATGGAACAAACTATGCTGGGAAGCCGAATTGCAGGTTTGTAACAATAGATCTTTGGCGAGAATCTAGTATTCTCACTGAATCGATTAATAAAATATGTAATTTAGATGCATTTTTATTGACCAATCAACAACAAAATTTGGCACAAAACTACAGTTGTAGCCAGAAATTATCATGCCAAATTTATAAATTATTGCGTTTATATGCATGTAAATGTACATACCGACAAATAGTCAACCGTTTAATGAATTTGGTTCAAATTTGATAAATGTCTTTTTTTTATATGCTAAACCTGTGTACTAAATTTTATTTACCTAACACTTTATGTTTTGTAGTTATAGAATTAATTTACACTTGAACAGTTGGACAGGCAGACTTCCTGTGAATATGATAGAAATCTACAAATTGGTTTGTAATTCCTTATTTCAGACGTCTAGTTCAAAACATTTTTGAGTTATAGTACTAGATGACAAAATGGCTGACAGAAAGACAGACATAATGAAAAAAAAAATTGTTTTTTGGAACTCATGGGAAATCTGAAACTTGGAAAGTCGTGAAAATCACGGTTTCGATTTTTCTGCTCATTTTATACTTCGTATACAAGAAAGTGAAAACGAAGTTCATGCATTCATTTTTGTTTGATCCCGATCTTCTGGATCGTTTTTAAAATTTAATTTATTTTAAACTTGAATTTAATTTTTTTAAAAACATGCATTTTATAAAAAAAAAGACGATGATGTTTATGATAAATTCAAATACTACACATAGAAACATATATGATTTTTCAGCTACTGCCTGAAATGGTTCCTACAAAACAATTTATTTTCGCCGTATTGCGGAATTTAAATTAGTTCACTGTATTTTACACCCAGCTAGGCGTCAGCACACACATTTCTCACTTTCGTGAAGAAAAACTACTGAAACCGGGAAGAAAAACTACTGACGTGAAAATAGATTAAAGCAACAACATTCTTCGGAGCTCAACTCAATTAAACTGTCTACGAATTTGTGAAAAACACGAAAGAAATGTGAGAATGAATATATTAATGGTCCACGCTTTTTATTTCTTTCTTTTCAATAACAAAGCTTTCCACGCTGAAGATAACTTGGAACTCTGCGTTTATTTGAATAGATGACAGGAAATTTATATATTATCAAAATTTTATCCCTAATACAGGTGTGCTGTGAAAAAAAGAGAAAAGTGAATTGATGTTTGATTAAAAATTATGATTTTCTGTTTTTCTCTCTCTCTCTCTCTCTCTCTGTTTCTCCAATTAATTTGAATCTTCTTTATTTCAACCAATGTTATTTTATTACTAAATAAATCGATATAATATCAGATATTAGTATAACTAATGCCTTTCTGTTTCAATGTCTCTTTAAATCCTGCAGCTAAGATTTAACTAATATTAATGACTACAAGAAGAAATATTCGCACGTTCAAGTTATTACTGAATAGATTATTGAGAATATCGTCCAGAAATCGATCAATCTCGGTAATGTCTATTTTTTCCACAAGAAAATTCGAAACACAACCAAAAGCTACAAAAAGATAGTTCTTGCAAATATGAACATCCAATTAGCCAACAGAAAATCATTAAATAAACAGCACTCAGCGCAAAATAATTGGTGAGTTTACTCCGCTATCAACATTAAAAAAAGAATCCCTAGAATGGCTCACTGTAAATTTTTCTCACGAGTATATAGTCTTTATGATAATACTTCTTTTAGAAAAGAATTGATGGATCGCTTTCTTAATGAAGATATCGCCATAATTCTTGTATTTTCTTGAACTGTCAATTTATCACAAAAATTAGAAATCATTGTCCTAGCGTGCATTTTAGTGTTCATTAAAAATATCTATAAACCTCTTTTCCTTCTTATTAACAGCGTAGAGAAGCAAAATTACAGATTCTTGATATACTATGGATTTCAACTTCATTCGTTAACTTCCATGATTCATACCTGAGATTCAAACTATCTTTATACTTAGATAACTTCTTCTTTGCTATCTCTCAAATGTAGTAATGAATGGATCATCTAATTAGATTAAAGGAGTGAATCGCATGCCAACCAAAGTTTTAAACTATGCCTAAACGAGCAGTAGAAATCAAGTCAACTAATTTTTCCTTTTCATACGACCTAGTACAAGTGTACCATTACTTTCCCTAAACTAAATCTGTCTTTTCTTAAACAAATAGACAAATTGATTTTCTTCTCTTTTCGTTTCGTTCATTTCATATGCAATGATTATATTGATTAATCGATACATAATATCAAAAATAGCAACTCCACGGTCAATCTAAGAAAACCACAAACCTGATATTTGAGTTAATTGAAACTAGGAGAAAGCAATTTCCTATTTTCTTGATCAAGATTACAGGTTTAAGGAAGTACACTTGTGATTTCCTTTAGAATGTAATCTAAAGGTTAAAGAATATCAACAGGCGTGAGATTCAATGCTCTTAAGACACTTGGAAATAATTTCTCATCAGTGTCATCTTCAAATTAACGGATTTTTCTCTAGTTCGTAATCTAAAATTTCAATGGCTATTAATCAATGGGAAATGTTCCGGAATAATTGATTAATATTTATGGTAAATAAATGATAATTGACGACTAAATGAGATTCTTTCTAAAACTCTTTCACCTGTTTGATAAGCAGGCATAAGAAAGCTGTACAGAGTGGGTTCTACTGAACCAAATTGAGCAAAACAAGAGAATTTCTGCTGTAGATGCATAAAAGTTTCCTAAAGAACCGTACCTACACTATGCAAAGTATTCGAGGAAAATGCAAAAGGAAAAGAATGTCGTTACATTCATTGTTAGAAAAATAAGCTAAGGAAATTATAAAACTCTTGCGAAATAAAGATTATTTTTTTAAAAAATAAAGATTTTAAAAATAGTATTCCATTGACTTAGGAAGTCAGAAATTTTAATAAGAGATGGGCAATAGAAACGTATATGTTAATCAAAAGAAAAACTGACGTTCGACAGGGGTTAAACCAGAGAATATCCTGGCAGTTGATTTGGACGAGGCGAAGGGGAGAGAATAATTAGTTGGGTGGTCGTTACCATCAACAAATTGACACTTATAAGTTTTCTTTTTTTCCTTATGGAGACTTTTAAAAGCATGCCGACTGATATTTCAGATGAATGCTTGATTTTTGATCTGCATGCTAACCATTCATGATGACACAATGGTGCTAGATCGTGTGTACTTAGCCATCGCACACCACGAATACGCATGACTACAAATGTGCGATGGTTATTTTGAGTAGCTACTTATAAAAATACCATGCCATAATGACCGTGTTCAGAAACCTGAGATTACCACTTTGGGATTATCACAGATTTTATCTGACGCAATGGTGACAATCAGAGATTAAGTGAGCGTATTTCCGGACATTTAACCTATTAGATTTCTTTTTTTTTAAATTCTTTTTATTTATTTTTTTTATTATTATTTTAATTATTTCTATTATCTGCTGTTACTACATCATCCAATAGTAATCAAGGTACATCATATCGATAAATAAATTGTGAGCATTCCCTATTTATCTTTCATTTTTTTGTGAAATCAATGCTTCCTAACGCATGCGCGAAACTCCGGAGAGTTCCCATATCTGTAAATAGGCAGTGTGTAAGTACCGCTTTTCTTATTTACATTATGGATGTAATATCAAAATTTTCTTTGCATATTTCTCAAAAGCTATGCGTATTAAAAGCATAGTTCTTTGAACATATTTTGTGATAAGAGAGAGGGGGTGTCGTTCCTCACAGCTTGTTCTTTGGCATTCCAAAACTACTTATACACTCGAAATATAACAAATACTGACTAATAGCTAAATTTTACCAATCATACGCAATTTAATAACTAGCGAAAATCAAAAAAGGTGATTATTTTATTATTTCTGCTAAAATAGCGAAAATATCCAAGAATTCAGTATATAATCTTGACTGCGACTCTTTCAGGTTATTTTGGGCTTTCAATTAAATAAATATTAATGTATGTTTAAACATATGTCAAATTATCACATTCCCTGCTTAAAACAACTTTCAAACCTGATCGAACGCAATATAACGAATATTGGTTATTGGAGAACATACGATTCCTATTCTTTCTAAACATTATTACATAAATATATCTTATTAAACGAATGTCGGCAACAGTAGAAGATAGTGTCTTTATTTTCATTTACAGAAATTACTAGGCACACTTAGCCTCGATTTAACGAATACCGATAATATTCTCTTAATCGAGGCGGCAGTCTTCCAATACCTTTCTCAAAATATTGCTGATTTCTGCCATCTTCGGCTTATCGAATATCGATTATTATAGGCTGAATTACTCTTATGTTTGTCTCAAAATGCTATTAAATACATTCAGTCTTTATTCAGGGAACACAAACTATTGATAGTACATCATTTTACAGTTTACATTATTGCAAATTCATACCCGTTTTGAAGGCAAACATATGGAAACCTTTTATATGTTAATTTTAAATCTAAATAAGCAATGGTTACAATCAAATAAAACTACGCAAAATCAAGAAATAATAAATAAATAAATAAAATTATTTGAATATATATTTCTCCTTAAAATATTTTGACGCATAAACTCATAATGAAGCCTTTCTTAATTTAGAAATTTAAGATTTAAATCTTTAAAAAAAAGAATAAATTATCCAGACAATGCGAAAAACAGATAAATAAACAATATTTTTGCTTTAAGATGCATATGCAAAATTAATTTTATAATTGAACTTTGAAGACTTTTTTTAAGCTGTAATTTGCATTTTTCAGTTCTTTTATTTTAAGAATAGATTTAAGATTTAAATAAATACGTTATTTTATTGTTTCGTTTTAAACGAGTACCTATTCACAATTTGTTTTTAATTAGATAAAAATTTACAAATATAAATTTAAAATAAATTAAATTTGCGCTCTTTGAAATACCAATATCTTACTCTTAAGCGAAAAACTATGTATAAAACATAGCAATCTAAGTATCCAAATTATTCGCGCATATAGCCGCGATAGTTTAGCTATTTTACTGTCTCGTTTTCAATCAACACTAGAGCTATTTTGGGACGGACTTCATAATTTTGAATCCTAGACAGATGACAAGGACAACATCTGAGTTGGCACCCCTCTTCCGCACCACACCAGTGGGATGGCAGTAGACCCCGACGGGTTTACCGTACACTAGACCCGCTCACACAACGGTTTTCGGTGGAATCGGACCTCGAACAGGGAACCCTAGGGTCCCGAAGATGAGACCTGAACCACCGCGGACTCCTAAAGACGCGCTGCCATGTAAGAAGAAAAATTAAATTATCTAGAGAAAAGGAAAAAAAATTATTTATATAGTGATACATCACTTTAGTAAGTGTTCTATTTAAAGCTTGTACAAACATCATTTATATCATGCAAAAAATTGTTTTCCTTTTTCATTGTAAGAAGCGCAAAAATATTTATCTAAAACCACTGTAATTTCAATATCTGATAAACTTTCTGGGATAAATCAATTATTCTTCCTCTTGAACGAAATAGCTCTATCATTTATTCTTTTTCTTGAATGAAATAGCTTAATGATTTTTTTTTTCCTTTAAATAGAACTAAGGTGCAAAAATAGTATCTCGCCAACTCGGGGGTATCATTTGTTATATTTGAAAAGTTTTTTAAAGAAATTAAATCTGATAAAATTCCTAACTGAATCTCTTAAAAGGAGAAGAAAAAAATTCCTTTTTCACTGAGTATATTTTTCTTCCTTTACCACTGAAGATTATTCGGCTTCCTGATAAAATGATCAGGAAATTGCTTTTCTCACTGACAAAACATGAATAAATTTCTAAATAAAAAAAAAGAGCAATTTTTTCTCTGTTTACCTGTTGAAACTCTGTGAAAATATTTCCTTAATTTTACCACTAGAAATTGTTCGAAATTTTCTAGTTTTTCATAAATTAGCTAATTATTACAATGTCTTATTTTTTAATATTAAAAATAAATTGTAACTGAAAATTGAAAAAAACTGAAATAATTATATATAAATGAAAAATGAAAAAAGGTGTGACTAGATTTCGAATTGACTTTTTTCGACAAGTTCGGATTCTGTTTTCATAACATTTAAGTTATAAACTTTTCTGCAATTTCAGTGTCTTACAGTTGGAGACTAAATAATAGCTATTCATTTCTCTCTCGTCATTTTTAAAAGCTCTAATTATTTTCAACGCTCAAACTTTTTCGAATTTAATTTCTTTTTTAACATTTGTCTTTAATTTAGAAAGGAAATACAGAAGGTCTATATTTTATTACTTTAACTTGACTATTTATTTTTTTTTATCTGTGGAATGCTATAACGCTCACCTTTTCCATTATTATTTACAGAGCATCCCCAAAATGATTTTACCAGGTGAAAAATGAATTTAATTTTCGGAAGCAATAAAAAAAACTTTTTTCTGTATTGTGCTTGAGAAAATAGCAAATTTTAATTGGGTTTCAAAAGTCAATAGCAGATGACACTCAAATTTGAAAAATTTTAAGAATGTTACGAATCTGGAACTCTGATTCCTTGCGCAGTTATTTTCATAATAGAATTTTACAGATAGCTCTAAGGGATACTGCAAAGATGTCGACTTCCAGATTTAGCAGTATTTGGCGACGTGGCAATGAATTTGGCGATAAAAATCAAGGACACAGACAATTCGAGAATTTTGAAGATATGATTAGGAGTGAAAATACGATATCTTTCAGGAATGATATATTTCTGATAAAAAATGTCGCACTCTGCAAAAAAAAATGTGTGATTGCAACAAATAAATAACAATCTGATAAAAAATTATTGACGGATCATACATATTTTCTAAAAAATGTATGATCCATCAATAATTTTTAATTACTCACGTAGAACTTATTCTTGCATTCTTTTTATTTACTCAGCCGAATGCATTAATAATTATTAATTTTTACTTTTAAAATTTCTTATGGGTCATTTCTACGTGCCCACACTCTATTGCACTCAGTTTCAACACCTAATTGGCACTTCCCTTCAGATACCTTATTAAGCGTCATTGTTTATACTTATTTCTGTAAAAAATTCAAATTCATCACTCCTTTAGTGTTGCTTATATGAATGAATTCAAGACATTCGATAATGACATAATGCAACGGTTTGATGTAGGAGTCATCGTTGGGGGAGAGGGGCGGATATTAGGTTTATGGGCGAACCACATGTTTACTGTGGCATAAACAAAAATGGATCATTTGGGGAATGGGAATATTTTCATGTCTTTATCATATTTACATTGTGGTAAAAATAATAATAATTTGGTCTATCAACATTTTTCGATTTTGAAAGATTACACCAACGTCAAAGTTACATTCTATGAGCAATTTAAAGTAACATTTAAGAAAGAAACAGAGCAACGATTCGAAGCAGGAATGGGCAAACATTTTTAGGAATGTGTCAAAAAAATGTGGCGTCTATTTACTTCATTTTAAAACTCGATAAGGGTTTTTAAAAAACATTATTTTGGAAATCCTTTCACACTAACTGAATAAATGAAGGAAAGGGTGCAATTTTGAAAACTCTGAATCTGACCCTCACTGGGATATATTAATTATACTATTATTATATTATTATTTTAAAATATGCGGCTACCCAAATAGAACATCTAAGAAATACATAGTTTACTCATCATTACTCGAAAATATGGAGTTTACCTAAATACTTTGTCACATTGTTGCTGCAAAAGATGAGTACGTTGGAAACATTAAATTAAAATTTTTCAATGTTCAGCGCTATCTGCTGTAGTGATTTTTAATTAATTTTAGAATTTTCTTACTGAAAATTTATTGTTTAATAATTAGTTAATTTTTCCATACCACAATAAAGCAAACGTTGTATTTTCATCGCTTTTCTTATTTATGCTTTAAATTCGACAGTATTTTTGGAACACCCTCTTCTTCTCATTATATTATTTTAATAATTGAATGGAGTCCCATAAATGCAAAATCGTGATGAAAGTGGTTTTATTTCATGCATTATGGTATTATAAGTAAAAATATCTATCTAAAAAGGATTTTATTTTAATGAATGTAAGATGATTTCGGGGAAAGTGTATATTTAAATGAAAAAAATGCAAATGATAGGAAGTTGGACGTTTATTTTTCAATGTTTATTATTAAAAGTCATTTTTAATCTTTAAAACCAATCGTTCATGATCGAAATAAGCCACGATAGCCTAATGGTGGTACTTCAAGTCTTTTAATTTTTTAGCACATGCATTAAGGGTGGGTATTTACTCTCCTTCTTCTGGATGAACGCCTTAAAAAAATGCGCAGAAATTTCTATATATCACATACATCTCACAGCCATCAATCTAAGAGCACCCGATTGGCAGTTTTATAAAAGCACAGGATTAAATTTGTTTGATTCCAATCTATGCCATTTGTGACAAATTTTCGAATCGATTTTCAATTTTAAAGTGTTGTAAAATAATTGTAAACTCCTGTCTGGCAAAATTTGCCTTCTATGATTTATGCCTTTATAGGATGATTCAAAATTCATTAAATTTACATCCTATTTAGTATTAACATGACGACTGTTTTGAAATATATTTCATAATTTTGCGATGTAGTCGTGTGTCAAAGACGAATTATAAGCTGACTTCGTACTCTCAAAAGTTATACATTATCTTCATTTGTCTCCAACTACAAATTTAAACCGTACTGAGCTTTCATACGAATTAAAGATTTCCGACTTAAAATATGCAGCGTAAACAAATTATCATAGTTATAAAAAAAGAACGCAAAAAAAAACTTTTTTTAAGTCTGGAAAACTTTTTATTAGTAAAATATGAATTGAAAAATAGAAAATAGATTTCTCCTCAAATTAAGTAGTTGTTCAAAACTATCATCAGAAATTTTTTGCAACGTCATGAAAACAATCAATAAAATAACTTGATATGCTTAGTAATAATAATTTGGCACTACAGTAAGCCAATAAGAATGAATTTAACAAGGCAAATAAAATCAGGTAGATATGAGTGAAAAATTAAAAGTAACATGAATAGCTGGACACAGGAACAGTAAATGATATTGAAATAATTTCCAAAATCTAATAAACTTTTATAATATTTAACACTGTTTGCTTGAATTTATTTTAAAGACTGTTGTTGTTACTTATGGCACTTGCTACGGACAAGCTCGCTGTTACGAAGACAGCGATTTAAGCCGCAGGGGGAGCGTCTCTTGTTTTTATAGTAGCGCCAACTAATTCCAAGAGTACGACTTTGGTACTCACGCATCACACATTTGTTTGAACAACCCCTTTTTACAGGAAGGCACATTCACATAGATAGAACAACGGAAGAACAACCATGCCCAAAACGGGATTCGAACCTGGGACGTCCAGATCACGGAGAAGACGCGCTACCCCTATGCCAGGACGCCGGCACTGAAAAGACTACTTTGTTAAAAGTAAATTTAATAAAATCTTCAAAATCATATTTGTTTAAATGCAAGAAATTTATAATATTGTTACCATCTATATATTTAACTATAACTAAGGAATAAGTTTTGAAGTTGAAACCAGAATCCTATCGAAAAACATTTTTATTCATAGTTAAAATCGTTTGCAGCGACACAGCTGTAAAATAAAAAGTAAATAACAATTTTCCTTGCAAACGAGTTAAAAATTATTTTCTCATTCGTCTCTTAAATCAAAAACATGTCTCAGAACAATTTTCGAGTAACATGATAAGTAAATCTACTTCTAAGTTTTTTTACACAAATATGATGAAATTCTCCTCAATCTGTGAAATTAATCGATTCCTGTATCTTAAAATAAGTTCTTTGAAAATTAGATAAAAGAAACACCGAAAAATCTTTTACGAGGAGAAAAAAAATGTGTCATATGAAAACTAAGGAATTATTGTGAAAGCTTTCAAGCATCAACTTTTAAATAAATATTTAGAGAGATTAGTGATATTATAAAAGGTCCTCTTCAAATTGAAAAGCAACTGAATAGGCAGCCATGAAACATTCTCATTTTTCAATCCATCAATACAAAACTATGATGGGGTTAAATCTTTTCTAATGAACCTATAAAGTGGCCTGGTGGTAAGGTCTAGGCTTCGAAACTGGAGGGTTTTAAGTTCGAGACCCGATTCCACTGAAGAACCGTCGTGTAAGGGGGTCTGTTGCACGTTAAATCTGTCCTGACCAAACATCCTCCCGCTGGTGTGGTGTGGAGAGGGGAGTGCCAGCTCAGGTGTCGTCTTCGTCATCTGACCGCGGTTCAAAATTACGAGGTCCGTCCCAAAATAGCCCTAGTGTTGCTTCAAACGGGACGTTAATATAACTAAACTAAACTAATGAACCTATAAAAATGATGTAATTATCCTTAAGACAGGTCGGAGTGATTGTTTTGGATCATATTGAGGTAATTTTGTAAATATATTTCTCATTCTTCAATTAATGAGGGTGAAATGAATAAGTCCTAGCTTCCATGCCATAGGTTTGACAGAGAGCGAATCACTGAAAGATAGCATACCTAAATGACAAATAAGCATGCAATTTGTATGTCCAAAATGCTTGAAAAGTGAAGTTTAACAAAATAAGGAAAACAGCCAAAGAAATTCAGTATACTGCAATAATCAAATGACATAAAGATTGGCACATATTAGAATGTGAGCAAAATTGAATTGATGAAATAGTAAATAACACTATAAGCTTTCTTATATAACTGTTCTTTTTTCTGCCTCCCAAAAGATTTAGTTAAAAAAAATTTAGGAATTGTAGGGTATTCTGGAAATAGTTAATATAATAAGATATATCAAGAAGAAAATATATCGCCTAGAATAATAGCAAACACATTTTTCATTTTATTTCCTACTTCTTGTGTACATTATTTATCTACTGAAAAACACACTACAGAGAAATTTTCAATTTATAGAGTGGTGTAAACAACGAACACGGAAAGAACAAAGACAAAAAAACAATGAATGACCAAGAGAAAAAAACATTAGAAAATAAAAAGTTCAATACATAAAATATAAAAATTATGCAAGTGAATATGCAATTAAAAACGAAACATTATCATGAAAATATTAAAACAGTTAAAATACACAATAATTTATAATAATAAAAACAATTTTCAGAAAGTATAGGATAAAAAATCAAACAATCTCTTTAAAAAAAACCAGGGGTTTAAATGTTCAAAGAATAAAGTCCCCCAAATTGTAAAAGTTTCGCAAATTCATATTTAGTTTAAAACTATAACACATTGATATTAAAACAGATAAAATCAAGAAGATTTTTTTAAAAATTAGACACTAGGATAAAAGGGCAAAATAAAACACATCAAGTAAAAAAAAAAAAAAAAAAGAATATCATGTATTCAAAAGTTGCAAATATTTTGTTTTCAAAGCTCCAGAAGACGTGTTAAAAATAACAAGTTTAAAAGAGATCTTATTAAAAATTTTATAATATATGTATAAAGAGAACTTGTTAATCTAATTAAATCTAGAAAATATCTTTTGAAATGAACTATGGCTCCTTGAAGATCTGGTAAGCACAGCAAAATTCATAGAGCTCAGTATATTACTGTAGTCGATAGAACCCTTAACTGTAAAAGAAGACACTGCAAATAACGTCTTTTTTAAACCATAAACTAGGCACATTGAATACATTACGTAGATACGAGGAAGATGTATCTTGTAAATAAATGTAAATATCTTTAATATTTTAAATACAATTTTTTAATATGCTCTGCACTGTTGTACCAAATGTGTTTTACTTAAAATTATTTGAAGTTCCATGAACTTCGGACACCGAATAATTTTTACAATCAATTCACTTTTATCACCTAAATAAAACCTTGCTTCTTCTTATCAATGTTATATTTTTCTTGAACGAAACTTTTTTTTTTCTAATTGGAATTCTCAATTGATTTCGAAATTCGAAATATTTCCAAATTTATTCCTTCGCATCGTCTCTAATTATAAAGTAAAATTTCACTAAAAAACAATATTTTCCTATTGTAAATTTAAATAAAACCCAAGGCGTTACCAAATATCAGAATGAAAAGAAAAAAATACTTTTTGAAATAAAATATCTGAATAAAATAAAACGATTTTTCAAATCGTAATGCGAAGGGTAAATCACCCGGAACGTTTTATTGCGAACATTGTTTAGAATTTCAGACGATTTCAGACAATATATTTCGTCTCGAATCCAAGCTACCAACCGCACCTGTTTCTTTCTAAATGGCAGAAAAGAATAAAATTTCTTTGGTTAATATTCCACGTTCTTCAAGAATTCTTACGAAATGTAACTTTGTCCCATGTATAATTCGTTCACGAAGACTGTTTAATGTCATCCGAGTAGAAAAAATATCTCATTCGTATGAGGAACATTCTTCTATCCTTGCTTGTAATATATAATATTAGACGCCAGTTACAATATAAATGTGTAACTCAAATACATTCGTTTATATTTTTAAAAGAAGCTTGAAAGGATGGATTAAATCTATTTTTTTACCAATCTTGTTTTTAATTATATTCGCAGTAATATTTGTTTTTAACGGGTTCTTTTAATAATTCTTAAGCTATCCTAATACAAACGTTGACGAAAAGAAACCTCTATAAAAGGCTTATAAAATCATCACTGTTGGTGCCCGATGATTTTTTTAGTTCGTTAAATTTTATTTAAAGAATTCTAGCATGCAATATAATAAAAGAAAGAAAAGAATTCTGTCTTTGATGTTTAGAGATAAAAATGCAAAATGGTACAGGAGTTAATGTAAATAAGATGATTCATTTTTCATAAATATTTTGCAATTATTTGTATAATAAATTGAATAAACAATTAATACAGAAATGCTTTTTTTGTGTGACTGGTTATTAGTTTCCTTCTCTTTTAAAAAAATTAAAAAAAAACATTTTACTTCTTACTTAAAGACTTAAAAAGAAAATTCTCCAATTAAAAGAAAAAGTTGATCAAGACAAAATAAAATTTTATTTGGAAATAAAATTTTATTTACAGCTACTTTTTTTTTACCTTCTTCTTTTCCCCAAGACTAAAATTTTAGGACTGCTTTCTAATGGACAGACAGTTGTTGTTTTTAATAGCACTTGTCGTAGACAAGCCTACTGACTTTAGAATTCAGTGATTTATAGCCAAGGGTGGGTCTCTGTTTTCTTTAGTAGCCCCATCTAGAGTACGACTTAGCTACACACACGTCACAACCCTTTTTACGGGGTGGACTTCATTCACTCATCCACAGATCGTAATTTAGACCCGAATGAGTGAACAATCACCCCTGACCCAGTACCCCCAGTGGTATTACTCTCGACATAGAGGACTTCATGCCAACGTTAGATTTATACTTGCGTCAGCCAACCACAGGTGCCGGACTCTTCGGCCGGCTGGTTCGAGCTCGCAAGCAAGAGACGCGAATCCAGCGCCCTACCAACCAGATTATACCGGCCCGAACAGATAGTTTGAACCTTTATTGAATAACGAATTACCACACGCGAACACGCCTCCTATCTTCAGATCCACACCATGCATGTGCCCACGGTGACCTGATGGTAAGGTCTTGGCTTCTTAACCGTAGGTTTACAGGTTCGAGACCCAATTCCACTGAAGAACCATCGTGTAAATGGATCTGGTGGATGCTAAATCCATCTTGACCAAACGTCTTCCAGCTGGTGCGGTGTGGAAGTTTCGAAAGCGGTTGCCAGATCAGGTGTCGTCCTCATCATCTGACTAAATAAAAATTAGGAGATCCGTCCCAAGACACCCCTAGTGTTGCTTTGAAACGGGACGTTAACGGAAAGTAAACTAAAATGCCATGCATATTTGTGAGATGAAAAATTAGGCCCGCAAGCTGTAAGCCTTGAATATTGAGTTCTACTTTCACAGTATTAACAAAAAAGTGTGATAGCTAGTGTCACCAAGTTGAGAGAATGCAGATTAAATCAGCGGGAATGCCTTCCCTGAATCTTTCCAGTATACTCTCGAATAAATTTACTTATACATTATGATTTGCTTGCGATTGACGAATGAAAATTACGATAGAGCCAATTAGCTTGCGATATTTTTGGCAATTAATTTCAGAGATACTCGTAATACAGCAGCAAAAAAACACTAAATGTGCATTTTGGGCGTCTTTTTCCGAACAGATTGAAACCAAAATTTGACACATAACTACAATTGTAGTCATAAAATCACATACCAAATTTGATATATTTAAGAAGTTGCGTTTTTGAGTTATTGCTTTTACATGCTTTTGAAACTCTAGACTTGACCGACATTCAACCCGTTGATGGATTTGGTTTCAAATTTGATACATATCTAGATTTAGGCAACATTAACATAAATCTATGTTTCAAATTTTAACCTGCTAGCTCTCTACGTTTTGTAGCTATCCTGTTAATTTAAAATCGGATAGCAAGACAGACAGATTTCTTGCAGATGGATTTCGTTTAAGATTTGATAGAAATCTACAAATTTGGTATAAAGATCATGCATCAAATTTCATCCGTCTAGCTCAAAGTATTTTTGAACTATCGTGTTAACAGAGTTGGACATAATGCCCAAAATATGTTTTTCAGACTCAAGGAAGTCGGAAATGTGGAGATTCCACAAAATCTTGAGTTCCAACTTTTTGAAGATTACAATATTTAGTCTTTTTATATTTTGTGTGCGCAAGAAAGTAAGAACATTTATTTTCAAGATAGAGAGCTATAGTTAAAACTATTTTTACTTTTTGCTTGTTACCCCCTTTCAGGACCAGTGGGAGGTGAGCGCTCCGAAGTGGTGCATCAGCATGGTCCCAAGCAGTTTTCCCAGTTAAGCCTAATTTTGCACAAAAAAAAAAAAAAAACTCATATAAAACCATCGCTTTAATGTAATGA
The DNA here is from genome assembly GCA_026543865.1 of Argiope aurantia. Taxonomy (NCBI): domain Eukaryota; kingdom Metazoa; phylum Arthropoda; class Arachnida; order Araneae; family Araneidae; genus Argiope; species Argiope aurantia. Next base: position 88,643 of record JAPMOR010041037.1, on the reverse strand, counting down.
CTTCAATTTCACAAGTAACGTTTGTAATATACTAGGTACTACTTAACATGTATTAATATAAAGATTATAATATTAATAGAAATGAATGAAATAAGCAAAACACTTAACTTTTAACTATACTCACGAAAACGAGTATTATACCCATGAAAATAAAGCAATAAATATAAAAATTGTATAATATTTCACTCTCACCCCCAGCAACAGTCATCTAAACGCACCCTAACGAGAAAAAAAAAATCGAAGCAATCAGCAAGAAAGCCGGAGTCCCTTTAAATCACACATGCACTTTCAGAGAGCCGTCTGCTTATACCAATATATCTATCAAATCTGTAAAAGCAGAACAGAAGTAAATGCCTGCTCGCATATGAAGGTCTGTTAGATATTTCATTGAAGACTGTTAAATATTTCACTCATTTCATAATGGGAAGGCAAAATAGAAGTGATCAAAAACATACAAAATGCGATGTAACGATCCCGAGACTGCAAACAAAAAATCTATTCTCCCTACATAAACCAATAAGCATTCCATCATTTTCCCTTTCAGTCATAATATAAACAAAATCCCAGATAAGATAAATCATGGTTCCAATCCACTGTAAAGAGCCGAACACGTGCAATTTCCTAAATGTTTAAATACCCCGTATCAAGTAAAAAATAAATAAATAAAAGTCGGAACCGAAAATGTATATTGAAGGTCAACACTCTGTGAGATATACTCCAAAGTTAACCTTCCGGGGAGGAGTCAACTCAAAATGAGGATGAGAGGTTTCCGGTATGGTGGGTGGATCTCTCCACCCTGGTGGGTACATAAATAGGTGGGGGATCTGGCTCCTTCCATCGATGATGGGACGTACTTCCTTCGGGAAGAGTTGTACCGTGGCCGGTGACTCTTAGACCTCAACCACAGTTCACGCCAATGTTGCTGTTGCGGAGGTCCGGTCATTCAGCATTCTTTATCCTTGAGCCTTCGGGCGGGTCGGAGAGTCAGTGATATGACTATACTCCAACGTTATAAGGGACTTCAATTGCCATCTAATGTTGTTTAAAAATTTAAATAAAAAGTTCCAAACAGAAATCTTGCAAGTGTGATCGTGGGCTCATGGAGACGGAAAGGTTCATCGCGTATATGATATGTAGAACCGTGAAGTTCTACATATCATACCAAAAAATTCGACCTCGAGATTTTGACGAATTTTCACGGTTTAGACCTCTCCGAATTCGAAAAACATATTTTTAGAAAATGTTTGTATGTCTGTCTGTGACAAAGATAACTCAGAAAACTCTTTGAGCAAGACGATTGAAATTTGGTATACGGTCTTTACACCAAATTTGCAGATTTCTATCAAACTTTGAATAAAATCTAATCAGAGGAAGTTCGTCTGTCCGGCGGTACGAATAAAAGTTAACACGATAATTACAAAACAAGTTATGTAGACAAATTAAATTTGATACATAAGCATCTACAATGTAGACATCTGTCAAATTTTGAGCCAAATCCAACAACGGATTGACCGTCTGTTGGTCTATACTTTCATAAACATGTAAACATGATAATTGAAAAGCACAGTGACTTAAATGCATTAAATCTGATTTGGGATTATGCAACTGCAAGTGCAGTTTTGTGTTAAATTTTGGTTTCAATCATTTGAGAAAAACGTGTCTAAAACACAAATCGGAGTTCTAGATATTATTTAAGCATGCCACAGATTAATCGCCAAATAGCTCGCCAAGGATTACACGATAGATTCTGCAAAAATGCTAAATTCACGCCAAAGTTAATATTTTATAAACAATTGTACGTCAGTGCCATATAAAGTGTTCTTTGGACAAAAAGTTTATTAGAGAATATGCGAGAAAGTTTTGGGGAGATCACTCCCACTGTTTAAAAATAAATAAATAAAGTAATCAGAGTTACGCAGTTTGAATAACAAACAGATTAAGACAATTTAATGAGAATGAAAGCTTTAGCCAGTAACTTCCATTCGTAAACGTATTGTAGAGAAACTGATTAACAGATAGCAAGGTCAAAAACTTGTCTAAAACCACGTATAGCTAATTTTAAAAAAAAAATCCAATACTTAAAAAATTATTTTTAAAAATTCTGAAATATCTCTAAACAGCTTGAAATTTGTAATGAAATTAAAAGACAGTCGCTTCAAAGATATCGATTCGTTGCAGAATTTTAACTATAAATACTGAAAATAATATAAAATTATATAATGCAAAAATAAGAAACGAAATTTTGAATTACTGCACTCCAAAGCCTTCTTTATATATATATATACATATATCAGCAGAATATTTTAGCATAATCAAATTCCTGAATATTATATGTTCATTCTTTAAGATTCAACTGTTTAATCAACCGACGCGGAATGCCTCCTCTGTCAAAAGAGCAGCAGGCAATAAAATGAGCAAACACAGCATAATAAAATGTCTAAAAATAGCATCTTATTATACCAATAAAGTGCTAAATATAAAGATGGTAGTAATCAGAAGCAATATCAGATATCGATCGGGAACTTTGTGTTTGCTATAAGCCTGAATACGAGCATCTATATGGAATGAACGGAGGAAGGCAGCATTTTAAAAAAATTAAGAACTCCTTCAAAATCGGTAATTTTTCATAAAGGCCTTATCAAACTTGCTATTTATTAATATTTTTGTAGAAATAGATAGTGAAAAATTATTTTTTAATTGCACATTGGATTAAATGGAATTAAATGTGAATTCGAATCTTTTTTCACACAGTTAGAATCAAATCATCAAAAATTATTATTTTTTTAGTCCCGTTTGGCGACCCGCAAGTTCATCGGGGATATTGATTATATTTTATTGCAATTAACTGTTAAGATATTACTTCATGATCATGTTTCCCTCAAATTGTCAGACAGTAAAGCCACATTATTAAAACTTTCTGACATTAAGTTTTGTTTATTGTGCGCATGAACTTTTCTATTGAAGACCATTCCAATGACGCCGTAACGCTATTGAAAATGTAAATGTGTGACATCTATTTCTCAATTTTCAGATATTGTAACTTTGCTTTTTAATTTATATTATATACAACGCAGATTTAAACAGAAACCTTCTTTAGCTTTCAGCAATTTAAGAAAATCGAGAGATTAAATATTTGATAAAACAATGAAAACGGTTTGAATTTCAGGGTAGCAATGCAATCTGTTTTAGGAAATTATGAAAAAAAATTAATAATTTTTAAAAAATTTCCGAAATTTAGAAAAAAAAATTATGTTGAAGTATATGAAATTTATTTGTGTGCTGTAATATTTTCGAAAGTTATCGCGAAAAAACGCCAAAAATCTTCTTAATCAACTGAAACTTTCATTGAGATTTCAAAAAATCGAATTACACATTTATACCTTCCAAGGTATAGATGCCAGATGCATAAATAGATGCCAAAGCATGTGCTAAATGTATTAATTGTAGGTCAAATGGTCTGGCTGTAGAACGCTTACACTCAAATTGATCTTTATTATTTGTGGTGATTATTTTTTTTCTTGGAATTCTGTCGACCATCTTATCGTAAAAGATGTTGAAATGTATTGATTTTATCATTAATTTTAGAAATTCATTAATAATTTGTGTGCACTTCCGATTTGTACAAATGTCTCGTTTCACATGTCTGTAAGATATTTGTGGAAATCTAGTGGTGAGAAATAATTTTACAATTTAAGCGAGCAAAACATAAGCTTTATGCTCGTTTTATCATAATATAAATCAAATGACTAACTAACATTCTCCCAGATTAGTTTTGTATACTTACTATAAAAAGCTGTTGGCGAAATTTCATTTTCTTCCTGCATATTTAATTAATACAGCACCCAGTCTCTTCAAAGAGAGTCAAACATTAGTAATCATTTTATATTTCAACATTTTATGGACAATGAGGGGATTTTTACGTCTGCAAGATTCATAATTTCGGCTAATTTTGAAACTAACCTTTTTTTTTTTTATCAAATTATAGGAAACCACTTGTGATATATAGCATAAAATATTACTTATTTAAAATTATTTAATGACTAAAATGATTTATTCATATAAAAGGAAGTTCAGTATAACATAAGTACAAAAGCCCGACTGAATAATCATGTCCTCAGAAGTTGAATTTTCAGAGCGGTGTTTCACGAAATGTGGCAATTCTGACAGTTTTTATTTTTGCATTAAAAACTGTTTGTTGCCATTACTTGTAGCAATCCAAAATAGTAGACTTTTGGCAAGTTTTTAGACGTTGATGTGAATGAATAAAGCTTGGCGAGAAACCTGGCTCTAATTTTAAGTCGTACCCAAAATGATGAAAGAGAGTACTTTATATTAATTACAAGCCACTGACAAGTATAGATTGGCATTAACCGACTGAAACCTTTGGCAATTTTTTGCTGATTAATCGCTGGCATGTAAGTAATACTTAAGTACCTGAAATAAAATGTATTGCAAATGTATAAATCTAGTTTATTGTGCAATTTTATCAATAAAATTTATGAAATGTACCTATTGTTACAATTTAATTGATATTTCGGTTTCATAGTTCAACTTTGATAGTTTGAGATAAAATCTCAAGACTTAAGGAACGGTTATATTTGGAGTTCGCCCCCGCAATCTTCGACATGGATCTACAACTAAAAAGAATTTTATACCTTGTGAGTTGAATAATGCATAATACTCCTCTGATAGTTTTCTTAAATTGTCTTCATCTTCATCCTCTTGAAGATTATTAAACCATACTGTAATTGATTTCAATGATAGAGGAAGATTTTCTAAAAATGCCTTGAGAACATTTTCAATTCCTATTGGCGTATATTCAGCATGAAGGTGGAAAGTTTCTAATTTTTTGCAGGATTGAACGAACGGGATAACAGAACCAATAAAATCTTCAATAGATGGCATCCAAAGAATATTCAAGGTCTCCAAATGATACTGATATTTACAACTTTTGAGGTGTGCTAACAAATCGCTTATATCGATTCTAGAAGAAGTTGAAATCTTTCCAAATCGAAAATCTAATGCTTGTAGCGGTATTCCCTTCACTAAGAACTTTTCCATCTCAGTGTTGAGGCTATGGTTTACAGTGACATCCATTTTCACTTTCATGTTTGGAAAGACATTCTTCAAATATCTCCAAGTTTCAGGCAGAATTCCTTTAAACCCTGACTGCCCTTTGTCCTCGCAGTAAATATTAAGAATCGACGTGCTGGGCTTCTTTTTGTCTATTTGGTACTCACCAGAAGAGAGCTTTTCATACAGGCAGTTTATGATTTCTTCAAAGATTTGTGTGTAGTCTACTTCAAGTGATTGGACATTCGCAATTCTACCGGACACTTCTGACAGATTTGACCAATACTGACTGCTCAATTCCGTGGGTGCAGCCTCATTCACAAATCCACGAAGTGTGAGGTTTCTTATGGTATTACTGTCAGAATGGAATATTGCCTTCAGGACATCCAGGCCCTCCATTTTGCTGAAACGACTTTCTTCAAGAACGACTGTTTTGAGATTTTTTTGTGAGTTGAATAAATTGATAATGGTTTTGAATAAGTCTTCATAGAGGATATCATCCAAATGACGAAAATAGTTTTTCATTTTGAAGAATTTGATTGAAGCAAGCTGTGACGAGGACTCCAAGGCTTGCAGAAATAGCTTTAGCTGTTTCCATATAACTCTAATGAGATGGGTCCTGACTCTTTTGCAAGTAATTTCGACATGCCGAAACATGGAAGCATATTTCCGAGCAAATCTCACTTCTGGGTATATTTCGGACGAGTAGTCTTGTTCAGGGAGAAAAAACTTCATTGTTTTCCATAAACAAGGGGAGTTGAAATCATTTGCCCATCGAGAACACACTTGCGACATACGGCTTTGATCAATCCTACAGAGAAATGAATAGATATTTTCTATTGCGAGAGACGGTAAAGCAGCCCAGTCTTTTTCAAACTCTGAAACTTGCTCATCGTCATCATCTGAGGTAATTGTGATTACTGGAATGCAAAATCCATGTTGAGATGTACCATGGGTAATTCCGATGCTATCCTCTGATGAATATAAGCAATCAGATGAGTCATTGTTTACAACGTTTGCATTAACATCCTCAATATCAAAGAGATTATTTCCTTCAAGAGAACTCATAGCTGCCACTGAATAAACATGATTAAGCAAACATTACTTATTTTATGATTAACGATTTACTTTAAATTGCTATTGATGTTTCTTACATAAATTATTTAATTTATTATCCTATAAAAAGGTTTAGACTATTTACTTAGAAAAATTTGAAGTATTTGAGCTAATGTATGCGCTGCCAAAAACCAAATTGTGAAATTTTTGATTGAAAAGATTATATTTCGTATTTGCTTGTACATGTGCTACTATTGAGAGTATAAAAGTAAAGAAGGTGCGCTAAATAGTATTAAAATGTCGTAGAGGCTTTGAGCTTTTTACTTTCTTGTATGACGAAAGTAAAGTAATCGTCAAAAAGTTCGAACTCATGATTTTGGCGAAGCTCCACGCTTTAGATTTCCCCGAGTTCAAAAAACAAATCTATATAAAATGTTCATCTGTCTCTTTGTCTGTGACAAAAATAATTCAAATTGAGCTACAGATGAAATTTGGTATACAGTCTTTACACTAAAGTCTCATATTTTTGACAAATTTTGTGTAAAATCTGTTCACAGGAAGTTTATCTGTAACGGCAATTCGAATATAAATTATAACTATAATAACAAAACGAAGAGAGCTAGATAAATAAAATTCAGTACTCGGATTTGATATCTATAATGTATATACCTATAAAAATTTGAGTCGAATCCAATTAGAGGTTTACTGTCTGTGAGTCTGTACTTTCAGAAACATGTAAATAGGATAATTCAAAAATACAATGACTTAAATATATTAAATTTGGTATTGAATTTTGTGACAATAAGTTCAATTTTCTGCCAAATTTTTGTTTCAATCGATAGAGAAATACGTATCTAAAACACAAATTCGATTTTCGGATACTATTAACAGCATCCAGGAATTAATCGCCAAATAACTCACCAAGATTCAGTAAAAATACTAAATTCACGTCAAAGATTAATATTTCGTAACTATTGTACGCCAATGCTAGATGAGGCATTCTCTGACATGACAAGTTTATTAGCGAATATGCGAGAAAGTTTTGGAGAGACTACTCCCGCTTGTTTAAAAGTAGAGTAATTGGACGAACGAGCTAGAATATTTCAAACAAAAAAAATCATATAAATCAGACATGTAGCTACAAAATAGTAGTGAGTCAGTTCATGATACTTCGCAATCATATAACAAAAGTAAATTGATTTATCTAATTGCACATTATCTTGCTTCGTGTAGTGACATATATTGCAAAGCAGCAAATAAAAGACGAGCTAAAGATTACAAAATAATTTTGAATGGAGCTTTCAATAAATTTCATGAGAAATTAGTTATTATCTTAATCTTGATAAGTATGGAAAAATCTTGAAATTGTTTGCAAACTGTATTATTATTATTACTATATGTCATGCTGGTGAAACCTGCTTTCTCCTAGAGAAAGTATAAAAAAAGGGAATATTCAGATTTTTGACTTTGAATTAACGGTAACTTTAAAATTTTGTTTATTCAATTAAGAATTTTGTTTGAATAGAATTTTCTTATCTATATATTAAAATAATTAATGGAACCAAAAAAAATATAATCTTCCAGCCTTAACCACTGTCCCTACTTCTCTTAAACCAATTGCTCTACATTTATCATCATCATCATCATCATATTTGGCTAGACAGCCCTGGCTGGGCCAGTGCATTCCTCTGAATTCCATTCCACCGCATTGTGTTTTTGACACTTGTGAGCCTGTTTCTTTCCTGGATAGCCAGGAAGTCTGTCTCCACTGACTCCATCCATCTCATTTTCGGTCTAACCTTTCCCTACTTGTTAGAGGTTTATATAAAAAAGAATTTTTTTAATACGTAATCATCATCCGTTCTAAATATATGAGTCGCCCAGTTCATCCGATTTATTTTTATGAATTTTATAATATCTGGCTCTCTATAGATTGTATATAGCTCAAAGTTATATATTCTGCCTCCAAACATTGTTGATTTCTATCCCACCAAGAATGGCTCGCAGAATTTCTTTCGAAAATGGCTATTTTATTTTCTCCGGCTTTGGTCAGGGTCCAGGTCTCTGAGCCATAGGTAAGTATTGGTCTAATTAGGTTTTATATAGTAAAAATTTTGTATTTCTTGATAGTAGACATTTATCACGCGGGAATAATTTAAGTCATTGTTTACTTTTGTTGTGATAAGATGTACATCAAAAATGGTTGACATGACTAAATTATTACTATTGAAGGAAAACAGATTGCCAGAGGAGACTAGTATTAGTATAAAAAATATTTTAAGCAAAAAGAAAACACAAAATTCTTTTAATTCCAAGATTGTTCTTGATTATATAGTTACGACCTGTAATACAACTTTTTTGATAAGTAGTAAGTGCCATGGTTGGAGTAAAAGATTGGTAGCGATACTAAATGAATGCTGAATGAATGCCAAATCAATGACAATCGACAAATTTGATGACCATTTGGCGACAAAAATCAAGTTTCTAGAAAATATAAGAATTTTTAATCTATATGCATTAAGAACCTAAATCAACCTAATGTGCTAGGAAATTCCACATCCTTCCTGGAGACTCTAAAACGTTAAGCGCTCGCACGAGATAGAATTCTTTGTTTGAAGAGTTTAAATTAATGCTTCAAAAGCTGTTGCGCTGCTTTTATTTAAGTAGCGATTTGCTGCCTTGTTATATGTTGTTAATTTCTACAATGGTTATTCTTTATGCACAGTTCGGCTGTGTTTTATTACTTATATTATCCACTTTCTTAGACAATAAAGCATCATTTTCCACTTTTCAATGTTCTGGATTTCTTTTACCTTACTCCACCGAATATTTATTTCCTTTACAGTATTACAATGTACAGTATTACATACTATGATTAATTTTTATATTTTGAAAACTCTTTTGTAGCGTCTACATTGTGAAGCATTTATATTTGTGATGAGCGTGGGGAGATATTATTCAAATACATTTTTTCCAAGTTTATTTTTAGAGCACATGTTGAGTTAAAAATTTTCTAATAAAAACGAAGAACGTTATTTAAACATAATTCAAAACAAAATATTTATTCATTTAAAATAGTAACCAAATGGATTTGTTACTTACTCTAAGCGTGGTATTTTTTCGAAATACAGTCAGCCAGATTTTCCTCTTTGCAACTTTTTTGTTTACACACACAGCATGACACATACTGTGATTAATTTTGTACTACAGTAATGTTTGTCTTAGTTTAGTTCATTTATTCAACATCAAAAAGTTGCCGTTAGTATTATTCAACACCAAAAAGTTGATATAAATTACACCATTTATTCAACACCAAAAAAATCGAGCGGGAAAGTTGAGAGAGCCAGTTCAAAGCATTAATTGATCTAGAGGAGTTACTTGAATTATATTTGTATCTTGCTTTGAAGAAATATGAGAGCTGTTTTGAGTTAAATCTTCATAATCCGAACCATATAAACATTATGAATCGTAAACCCACCTTCTCAAACTTACACTCCACGTTAACAGAAGAGTGTTTGATCCTTGAATCAGATTTAACGTGCTCCAGACTCATATAGATTTTTAGGTTGAATCAAATTTCGAACCTGCAATCCTTCGATCATTAAATTGGAACTGGCCAACATAGTCTTCATGGTATAGTAAAGAAATCCGAATGCATTTTAGACATCTTCTCGACGACAGAATAGAATCTCTTTTGTAAGGGAACTTGAAGAATAGTTTTTATGACATAAGACCAACTACTGCCGAATAGTTATAAAAGTTAATGTACTTTAAATTAAATCTTTAAATTTAACAAGTACCATTTGAAATTTTTCCTATCAGGGTTATCAAATAAGAAACAACATCTAAAAACCCTTCGAAAAGTGACAAAATTTTGTATTTATACTTACTAATTTTAGACATGAAGTGTATGCTATAGTGTTCTTACTTATTACTAACGGATTCGACGGCAATATTAGCACCGTTAAATTTCACTTAAATCTTTTATGCATAAGCATTTCAAAGTTCTCTGAAAAAATTGAATTTTTAAACATAACGCTTCACGCTTAAGCCTCTTCTGTTTATTGTGCAAATGAACCTTCTTGATAGAATCAAATTCTGTGGCATTATAGCGCAATTCAAGATGTAACTCTTCAAGTTACCTATCTTCTTACTACCATTTTCCTTCACTGTTCTGCAGTTTCACTGTCTTATTCCTCACGTAAACTGCTCAGTAAATAAATATAAGCATCCATCTCCACCCTTAATTAAACGATTAAATATTTGATAAAATAAAGGAAAGGATTTGAACTTCATTGTAAAAATGAACACTTGTTGAAAAATGCAAAAACAAATTTCGGGGTCAAAAACATGGTAATTAAATTGATGTGATTAAAAATATTTTTTTTTAATTTCAAATGATATAAAAATTATTTTTGTGCATTATTATTTTCAAAACTTATTGTGGGAAAAAAAATCAGAAATCTTACTAAATTTTTAGAGAGTCTCTACGAAATTCTCATTCTTATTTTCCAAAGGATATATGATCAAATTTGGAAATCCAAATCAAATGCTCAGCCAATAGAACGTTCTCACCAACATAGAGACACGCACGTATTCTCCTTTATTATTAGTAGAGAATTTCATTAGTTATTTTTTCGGAAAATAATATATAGCTATGAAAAAATTAGTGTTACAATTTTTTAATATTTAAAAAAAACTTGTTTTAATACATTCTTTATAATTAGAACATATTATTCAAAATGTGCATACCTTTCTGAAATACCTTGTAATTTCTTCTATATTTAAGCAAAATTATACAATTGTTTTCAGCAGATGATAATTTTAACTTACTTTTAATAATATGTTCATTGAAAAAAAACATTTATTCTACTAATATTTCCTTCTATATCATTCAGTGGAATTTTTCACAAATGGAATTTCACTATTTATCGATTCAAGATTATGGAATTATTTACGTTTACGTTTAATAAATCTATTAAATAATAATTCTTCAAAAGAGAAAAATTATAAATTTTCAGCAGACGATATTTTAATTTACTTTCGAAGTGTAATTATTAAAGATTAAAATAAACTAATTTCATAATGCAAACGATAATTTCCCAAAGATCGAAAAATTCTATTTATAATAAATTGATTAAAAGTTTCACAATTGCAATATTTTATTTTTTTGTATTTTAACTATTTAATCTCTGAATAGTTTTCGTGCATTAACTTTTATTCTGCAATCAGTGTATTTATATTTATGAAACTATTTACTCCCCAGTTAAAAAGTAAATTTAACAAGCACATTTCTTAGCTCAGACAAACTTATCAGATTATTTCTGATAGAAGTAACTTGCATCCAAAGCTTCTTATCTTTCCGACCGCTAAACCTCACTTGTGAAGTTAGCCGTAAGACATAAATGAAGGGAGTGGAAATTCATCGAAAAAAACGAGCGAAAATTCTTTTCTGTTGGCTCATCAGTGTGTTCCGATAAAGAATCCAGTTAAGCGTATTTATCTAGCCTTTTACCAACGCAAGGGGAATTTTCGTGGAGAACATTTGGTCGTAGATATTTTGAAAGAACGAAAGCTAAGCATAACTGAGCAAGAAAATGTTTTCAAAAATAGTAACCGATATATCTTATTCTGTATAGAAGAAAGAAGCTTAAAGTATGTGTTCTTTGAGAATATGAATAAAAATTTGAATGGAATAAAAATGTTAATATACAAGACGATGATTCTGAAATTTTTATAATTTTTTTCATAATTTTTGGAAAGTATGTTGATCAAGAATTTAAGGCAAAAACTTTAAAAGAACAGATAATGTTGAAAATTTGTAATAAAATTAATAAATACATTGTAAATTTATATAAAGATAATTAATTTTAGATATCCTTATAATAATATTCGATTTGTCTATTTAATCTCATTTGAACTAACCAATATGTTGAATGCATTGATTTTCAATCTAAAAAGTTATACAGCTAAGTTTAATCTAATAAGTTCGCACACCTTTATTATAAAACTATGATACTTAAAAAAATTATTCTAAATCAGAATTCATTTTTCTAAAAAAAGGTTCGTAGATAGATGGATGAATGGATATAGATATAGATATTGAGTTTGCACATGCACATTACTGAATGATTTCCATCTCCATTTCTTATATTCTATTCTCACAATTCTTTTACGCGCAGGAATTTCAGTAGCCAATGAGAAGCGAACAATCAGAGTAAAACTAAATGAGAACATTTCTAATGTATTATTTAATTTCTTTTTTTTTTTCAACATACGAAATCATTGTTTTTCATACTGAGAGATTATTATGCTATGTTTGCAATGTTTAATTATTATTTTTTTTTATTATTTCTTCAGCAAATTTGGCTGATTTTTAATTATCAAGTTGAAATAATGGGGCAGAATGGCACTGAATTATTAGAAGCTTCTATTTCGTAAACTTAATTAAAGGCATATTTTTCAAAAAAACAAAAGTTTAGCATTCCACTTAATTGGTTAAGATTTTTTTTTTTCAACATACGAAATCATTGTTTTTCATACTGAGAGATTATTATGCGATGTTTGCAATGTTTAATTATTATTTTTTTTTTATTATTTCTTCAGCAAATTTGGCTGATTTTTAATTATCAAGTTGAAATAATGGGGCAGAATGGCACTGAATTATTAGAAGTTTCTATTTCGTAAACTTAATTAAAGGCATATTTTTCAAAAAAAACAAAAGTTTAGCATTCCACTTGATTGGTTATTGATTGATTAAAAGGAACTTTTGTACTTCAAAGCATGGATTAAAAATTTATATGCGACCGAGCACGAAAAGCGAACAATCGCAATAATGTCTCCAATCAGTGCTTTCTACAGATTTATCTATAACTATATCATCGTCGCATAAGGAGCTATTCATTTATAAGAAGGTGTTAAAACAAAGATGAACAAAAGGTTTTCTCCTGAATTTATAAATTCTTTTCCAGACAAACCTTTGGACAGAATATATCAGAGATAATATAGTAATTGGGGTGGCCAGTTTATATAGCCTTGGCGAGTAAATAACAATGAACAGAAAAGAGACAAAGGTACGCTAGCTGTAAATAGAATCTAAATGTGTAGAGGGTATTTGGAGAATTTTATTTACTGTGTACGGCACATATTATTCTCTTTTAGCTTATAAATGCTATGTGCCGTCTATATGTAATTTAGTATCCAAGAAAAATGTTTGGAAAATTAATTGGATCTCCTAATTTAAGAACCCAAAATAAGTCAATTTGGCAAGAATGTTTTTTTTTTATCTAGAAGGTTCGTACTTTCATTTTAAACTCATTTAATAAATCGATTTGATTTTAATTTGAATAATACAATACCAGAAAATACACGACGATTTTTAAAAAGATATTTCTATTTTTAAATCACAAAAGGGTGTTATGAATCATTTGAGAGAACAATTGTAGAAATACAACCCAAAACTGTTTCTTTGCTTTACAAAAAACAAATCATTCATCTGTTCGAAAAACAGCTTTCAATTTTCAAAAATTTCATAAAGAAAATGAAAACTTCAATACTTCAAAAAACTAAACTAAAACTAAATGACTTCAAACATTCTTAGACGTTCAAAACAAAATCAATAGTTTCTGTTTCTTTCTTGATTGCAAAACTAAATCAATTGCTGAAAAATTCCATACATTTCTTTTATTCAAACCTTAATTAAATTAAAAGACGTCTTTAAGCAACCTTTAATCCCTAAACTGAAATAAATTTTTCTTCCATTTCCTAACAAAATTTCTTAAATCAAAAGCAAAACGAGAAAGAAAGTATAAAAACTTATGGCGATCAGAACAATAGTCATAAATTATGATTATGTGAGCAATGTGTTGAATATTATGTTAGGGATATTTTCATAAATGGGCCAAGGGATAAATTGTTATTAGCCATGTTATTTAAAAAGATATCATTTATCCTGCAAACCCTTCTATACTTTCAGTGTAAAAAACTTCTAAAAAGGCAAATAATTTCATGAATCAAGGATAAAGGCAATCCACATAGAAATAAGCAGGAATGGTCGCCCAACACTTTCTCACATACTCTCTAATAAAGGTGTTATACCAGAGAACGCTTTGCGTGGCATTGGCGCACAGCCATTACACAGTATTAACCTTTGGCATGAATTTAGTATTTTTGCTGAATCAGTCGTGTCATCCTTGAAGAGCTATATGGAACCACCGACCTGGCATAGGTTTAGTTACAAAATCTCATACCAAATTTTATATATTTAATTCATTCCGTTTTTGAGCTATCGTGTTCACATGTTTCTTCAAACACAGACAGACAGAAAGTAAACCCCTCATTAGATTTGACTCAAAATTAGATAAATATTTACACTATAAATGTTAAATATGTATGATTAATTTATCATCTAATTTTCTTCGTTTTGTAGCTATCATGTTAACTTATATTCGAAAAACTGGACAAACAGATTTCCCTTATCAAAATTTTATAAAAATCTACAAATTTAGTTTAAAAATCTTATATCAAAAATTCATCCGACTAACTCAAAGCGTTTTTGAATTATCTTTATCATACACAGACGGGCATTTTCCGAAAATGTTGCTTTCGAAAATATGTGTGGAGATAAGTCAAAATCTAGAGTTCAGATTTTTTGACGATTACTATACTTTCTCTATATAATGTATATGAGAAAGTAAAAAAAATACAGGTATAAAAAAAAGTTAGATTTTACTTAAAGCAAAGTAAATCCTAATTTTGTTCACAATGCACATGTTGAAGAGAAAAGTAGATTCATCTCTATCAAACATAATTTTTGTCTGAAAATTAGCCACATTGCAGCAGACATGTTTTGAGTCTGAAAAATCAATTTGTTAAAATGGCATTGTTCGGATTTAATTCTAAGGATTCGTGTTATATGAGAAAGACCCAAAACTGTCTCCAAAATTGATAGATTTCAAAACTAAGAATAAAAAATGTTCTATGTAAATGACATTAAAAAGTAGCGATTAGTATAGCGAATGTGAAGAATTTCAAATAAATATCAGATAAGCAAATTCAGCTTACTAATTTAGTTTTTAATGATGGCTCGTTGATAATAGGGGGTAGGTTTGTTTTGGAAGTAGAATACAAGAATAAAATTTTGAATTTGGACTTGAACATTGTCAAAGAAAACTTGGATACAATATTTGGTAATAAATCACTTAATAAAATCAGTTTGGATTTGTACATTATTAAAGCAATGAAAGCTGGAGCTAAAAGAAACGTAAATGACATTTGAAACAATACAAAGATAATGGCAAGCTGCATTAAAGTGAATCGCTTGAAAATGAATTCCATTTTTTCATGTCATATTAAAGTATAAGCTACCTCCCGCACACTTCTGGAATGTTATTATCATCACAAAATATGAAATTGGAAGAAAATAAATTTGGCCTCATCAAATATTTTTTTTTATAAATCTTAATCAGAATATTAATATTTTAGCATCACTTTAAATTTACTTTTGAGTAGTTTCGATAAGACAACACACCTCTATTTTGTTTGTAGTTATTCGTGCTGAAAGAATGTTTTAATTTCAATACTGTAACGCTCAGAGTTAAAATTTTTGTTTTTTCCAAAAATTGTTTATTTATAAAAAAAATTTTAAAAAATCGTATTTCCTACATGTATTTTATGGAAAATATTTTAAACAAAGATGTAAGATCTATTTTTAAATTTTATTTCTTATTAATTTTATAATTAAATTAATTAACTTCTCACGAAAAAAATCTTGTTATTCATCACTGTTGATAAAAACTGCGATTATTCTATCGGCTGAATACCAATTTCAAGAATTCTGCTAAAAATATTTTCATGCTGCCATCTGTTGATCGTCTGTGAAATCTGACATCATGAAATCTCGAACAAGTTCTATTCAATTCTTGAATGAAGCAATAAATAATCAAAATTTATTTAAAATCCATCAAAATCCTTTTAATTGATTGCTTAAATATTTCTGCTTTTTATTTATGTCATATTTTTCTGTGAAATTTGATTGGTAAAGAAATCATAGAACTAAAAAATAAATTTGTACAACTTTCTAATATTTTTAACATAACTAACAAATTACTTGTCATTGTTACTTGTCATTACTAACTCATTGTTAATTATGCTAACAAATTAATTGATAAAAGTACTTATATTCTCTTACGTAATTAATAAAAGTAAGAATTAGCAAAAACGAGAAAAATCATGTTTTGATTTCTGATTTAGTATGTATTTATCATCTTTATTTGCCAAATTATATTCATCTTAGCCATGCCTTCTTGTCAGTATCAATAATGTTTGATTACCTCAGCATTCTAATTTTATTTTTAACTTGAGGAAAATGCACAATGAACGCAAAAAAAGACAAATATATTTTGTCATATAATATTACAAATTATATACATATATTATTCGTCATATAATATTTACAAATATAATTATTTTTAAATAATAATGTTAGGTTTCAGGGCTTCAAAACGAATAAAAATAAGAGAAGTTAAATAATAAAGAATAAAAATAATAATAGTGAATTAATGAATTATTAGCAATAATAAAAATGAAAATAATGCTTCGACACCGGATAAATACTTTACATTGTCTGTTTGTTTGTTTTTAACAAAGTTTAAATGTTAATCCTATTTTATTTGAGTGCTATTTATATGTGAAATTAAAGGAAGGAATTAAGAACTTCGTAATGGCTGTGTAAAACAACAGCTTATTATTTATTTTCATTATTAATAAAAGCCTGTAAAATAACAGTAAAATTAGTTATTTGATGTAGAACGTTCTTATTGCAGTTAATGTTCCTAATTACAGTTAAAGTTCCAAAGATTTTAGCGGAGGTCTCACTTTTTGCTTCATATTTTCAGCTTCAAGGAATTTTTAGATCTTTCTTCTGGCGTAAATAATTTAACTCATCTATTATTATATAATTGTTGCTTTTTTGTTTGCTCATCTATTATTATATAATTGTTGAGGAGTTTTTGTTTTCTTTGTTTATTTGTTTGATAAATACATGTTTTTATACATGTATAAGAAGTTGAGAAATACATGTATAAAATTATACATGTTTTTCTAGGAAAAAAATCATGCACCATTTATTAAAATAAAATATTAATTTCACATGTATAATTTTAATTAATTAAATATTTAAGGTTAAATTAATAAGTGGCATATAATTTCTATTTAACATGATTCAATTTCGGATATCAAGAAAGATTTAGTAATTTCCTTAAATGTGAAAGTTTATGATTTAATTAATCAAAATTAATTAGAAGCCAATTTAGAAAAATTGACATGAGTGAACATATTTTTTATAGAAAATTTCAATGAAATAAATGCTTTAACTACCTTCTTTGTTATATAATTCATAAGATAAAAATTCATATTAAAACATGATTCCGCAGGCCATTTAAAATAATTCACAATTTTTTCGTTTAGTTTTGATTTGACTAAAAGCATTTTCATTTGCTTTATATTTACAGAATGAATCTCAGAATTATTTCTCAGGTGTCTTTTTTAAAATTACAATAATAAATCCGAATTAAAATTATTTTTGTTACCAATTTAGAACAAACCATAAATGTTATTTCTTATAATAAGAGCCATAAATAAGCACTATTCCCGACTTTTTAAAAATAAAAGTATAATGTATTGTGTTATTATTCCAATGATATCTATCTGATCTCTGAGCTGTAAATGTCTTTGAGATCCTGATCCAAGAACGGAGATCATTCGAATCCTGCAAAAGAACGTTTACAGTGAATCCGTTCCCAAGCCGGTTCATACAAGAATAAACCGCTTCTGACTCAAGTGGGGAGCTCTAGTGTGCACCGACGACAGAGGGTAACAAAATAAAGGCTATTAGAATCAGTAAGGGAGTCGCAGAAGAACCCCTTAAAGAGGGGGATATGGAAGTGGGTCATACAAAGGGGTTGAAAAGACCAAGGTCATCTGCATACTTATACAGAGCAATTGTGGGAAGAAAGTTCGAGGGATGAAGGGGGTCGGCAGTGAAATATCTAAGAATAGAATGACTGTGAGCGATGCATCATAATGTCTACTGATTCCATCTTTGTTGCTTTCCCTCTTTTGAATACCTTAAAAATATGCAATAAACAACTCTATACTCATGTTTTTATTTTTAAAAAATTAATTAATTTAATGTTTATAACTAAAAGAAAGAATATGCAAGGCAAAAATGTCTATAAAGGAAATGCTTTGAATTTCTAGAATGTAGATAGAAGCAGTTTTAAGATGGGACAATTTTAAAAAATTAATTATTTTCATTTATTTTGTTGTATGAATATTCTTTTAACTATTAACATTGTTACTTAATAAAAAGTTTTAATTTGAAATTCAATAAGGTATTATATATATATATATATATATATATATATGTTATCATAATACATTTTATAAAAGCAGAGTGACAAATTTCTACATAAAACAGAGGCATTCTATTTCGATTGATTATCTTGTGCGTGTGTGTGAGAAGGAGAGAGAATATATACTATCTTATGCATTTC
The DNA here is from genome assembly GCA_026543865.1 of Argiope aurantia. Lineage (NCBI taxonomy): Eukaryota > Metazoa > Arthropoda > Arachnida > Araneae > Araneidae > Argiope > Argiope aurantia. The sequence goes on along the minus strand of JAPMOR010041037.1, from coordinate 69,960 downwards.
CTTTATAAAAAATAATTCTTTGTTGAAAATGGAGCATTTTCCATTAAGGAACTCAATATTCATTTTTGTAATAGATACATAAAAAAAATATGTTCTTTAAAATTATAATTTTACCAAGTGAAAATAGTTAAGGGATAAATCTTTGTTTCTACGGAAAAATGTAGCAAATTTATTTAGATATGATATCAGTTATATATCTTCAAAAGAAGTGATATATCTTCAAAGTTATATATCTTCAAAAGATTTTCTTTTGCATAAAATACATCATTTAATCCAAAAGGTGAAAGGGCTGTTAATATCTATCTTAAAGGGTGCATCTTAAAACATAATTTTTAAAGCCTTTGCCACCAAGAAACGAGAAAGATTTTGAACCCTGACGCCATTTATCTTCGCTACAACATTAAATTTAATACTTAATCTAATTTAAAAATCTCCTCAATATATTTAAGAGAAATCGATATTTTTTTCTTATTTTTTTAAATTTGTTTTCATGGTTTTTTTTTCTTTTATTTGTTTTTATTTTATTAGAATTATGAAAAACTGAAATTGCCGTTTTACATATTAAGGATAATTCTTATGAAATTTATACTTTAAAAAATCGTTTTCCCCTTTCCTCTCCACCCTAAATTCTTTTGTGTAATGAAAACGATAATTACAGGAATTCCAACTTTATAAGAGCATCTCAAATATTATTCAAAGCATCGGGGGGGGGGGGGGGGTAAAGAAAAAAATGGTTGCATTGATTCTTTTGCTTTTTGCATTCTAGATGGAAAAGCATTTATTTATTTATTCTAAGGAGCAATTATTTTCTTGTACAAGAAGCATACAAATAGAACAAATAATATTCAAAAAGATTCGATCTTCAGATTCTCACGAATCATCACGTTTCAACCTCCCTTTAATCCGAAAAATACATTTTAGGAAATTTGTTTATTTGTGTGCACGATCATTCAAAATGCTTAGAACTAGTTGGATGAAATTTCATATGTTTCAAACACCCAAATTTACAGACCTCTATCAAATTATGAAAGAAATCTGGACTCAGAAAGTCTGTCCTTCATCACATTACATAGAAATTAAAATGTTTACTTTTACTGTCTACTTTCAGTTTTCTGAGACTGAAATGATTAGAAATAGATCACCATCAAGACAAACACACAGATAAACAAGCACCTTATTAAAGAAATATTATTATATTTTGTAATTGTTATTTATTTATTTTGGACACACATTGTAAACTGCACTATAACAGTATTTTTAGCATTTTATTATTGCAGAGACATTGATCGAAATCACTTATGTTCATCTGTAAAAATTCCAGTTTTAAACTATTATTATTATTACTATTTTGCATTTATCGCAAATCTTAATTTTCCAAAACTTAGTTTTGCACTCAAAAACCATGAAAGAATTGCAATGGGCTCCATCAGGCCCTTGTCACCTGTTTCATGTTCCCGAGTTGCTGGCCCTTTTACTTGTTTTAAAGCGTCCTTTCTTTCCACAGCCAGCATTTTCTTGGAACCCGTTTCCTAGGGCTATGGTCAATTCGCCATCTTGAACAAACGTGTCTTTCTCTGGTTGACTGGGGAAGGGGAAGTCAGGGAGATTAAGTGGGGACGAGACGGGGGGGATTATCTTTAACACTGGGACAGACTACCCTAACAACATTTACTTTTACCCTCTTTGTATTTTCCCCCTATGCCAGGTGTTTCCATTCTTTGGATTGTCTTTGTGAACATGAAGGATATCGTTTTGAAACTTAAGGATATCGTTTTCTTCCTTATGTCTTGCTGTTCTATCATCATCGTTGAAAAATCCTTTTAGCTCTAAAATCCTATCAAATTTTAAACAAGTATAAATCGGCTGTTTTTTAAAAATAAGTTTGCAATTATTGTGACTATTATTTTGCCATTTTTTTCCCCTCTGCATATAGTAATTTTATTAGAATAAAATACAATGATTTTTACCTAAAATTATTAGGGTGTGATCATCGAAAAAGCACTTTGAAAGATACAACTTTTCGTCACTTTCCTATTTTGATAATAAAATTGCACCTTTGATAATAAATGATAAAATTATGAAAAAATTATGGCAAAATTTAATTACTTGTCAATAACGTAGTGAGAAGTGAGAAAGTGAATATAAATGTCCTGGTTATCAGCTTTCTGGAATAAAATGAAACAAAAAAAAATTTGTTTTCATTAAGTCGACAGACGTAGCAAAGAAGAAGACGAAAAATAAGCAAATAAATGAGATGAAATATTAATTTAGAATAAATGAATGAAATATTAATCTTAGAATATTAATACTTTCATTACTCTTACTTACTTACTAGCATTCCCTTTGTACAAAAAGTAAAATAATTAATTAAGAAATATCTGAATACGATACAGGATATCAAATTATTAAATGAAATAAATTCATGATTTCGTAAATAGAATGAAATGATTAAAAACATGCGTAAATATTTCTGATAGCAACACACAGATAAATAAACTTTATAATTAAATAAATCCTATTATTTTACTAATTGAATAAAAAGTTAACAAATTTTAAAACTTTTTATTTAAACAGTAAAATAGATTATAAAGTAACATTTGAATATGATACTAAGATATCAAATTGCTTAGTAAAATAAGTTCATAATTTCTTAAATAGAATAAAATGATTAAAAAATAAATATTACTGATAACAAAACAAAGGAAAACAAACTTTTTAATTAAATGAAACAAATTATTATTCTTTTCAACTAATAAGTTTTAATAATTTGAGAATTTTTTTAATTAAATAGTAAAATTGATAATAAAGTAATGTCTGAACATGATAGGATATCAAATTATTTAATAAAAGAAATTCATAATACCTTAAATAGAACAAAATGATTAAAAAGAATTAAATATTACTGATAACAAAAGACATAGATAAATACACTTTTTATTCAGACACGAAGCAAGAGAAAATGGCAATAGGTATGCTAACTTCCGATTTTTCCCCCCCCCTTCTTCTTGTCTGATATTATTTATCGCTATCTGATTTTAAATACATAGAAAAAGAACACAAATATTGTCATTCAGACGATTTATTCATCCTCTAATTATTCCGGGATTTTAATTCAAAAAATAGAAAACGATTAATTTTAATTTTACTCTTTTTCCTCGGGTATATTAAAAATTACTCTTTTTTCATGACCAACTGGTTCTCCGCCATATTACTTTCCCAGCTCTTAAACTATGGATATGAAATACGTAACCTTTAAGATTGTACTTTTGTTGTTCAATAATGTGAATTTAATTACAATTATAAATTTAATTAAATTGATTTTTAATGAATTTTTTTAATGATTTTTAATGATAATTTTTTATATGATTGATTACGAAATATAGTATAAAGTACAAAAATAACTCTTAGTTTTAATCTTGTTAAATTTAGAGCCGAATTTTTTGAATTACTGTTTGAGAAAAAAAATCGCATATGGTAGCCGATCATGTTTTTAATTCTAACCAAACTATTTAAATAATACTAGCCGTCAAAACTTTCTAAATAATAAATTCTGAGATAAATAAAATGGTGCTTTCATTCTTAACCAGAATAAGTAAAAGAAAGGAAATCTGCATTACAAAAAGAGCGATATTAAAATAAAACCAAAAATTATTATATAATAATGTAATAGGAACGAAGCCAAAAAGTAAATGCACGCTATGGCATTATAAGGATTATTGATTTCGTTGTCGGAGCAGGAAACTGTACAAAATTAAATAAATTTTTTTTAAAAATCCCTTCTTTATTTGAGTTTAAATAAAGGAAAAAATTTCATAAAAGTATCATCCTTTTTATCTGCATAAAATTGTGAAGCTTCGGTATGGCCCGAATACCTTGCGTGAGTGAACGATGGATGTGAAATATAGATCTTTGGCGTGAATCTAGCACTTTTTCTATATCTAGTGCATGAATACGTATTTTGGAAGTATTTTTGCCAGCTACCTTGACAATTAATTACCTAATTGAATCCCAGAATAAAGATTAGGAACCATGGGCAGGGCTGTGAAAGCTACGAGTACTCAGATTTTTATTTTCAAAGTTCGGCACATTTAGAACTTTGTGTTCCGTAGAGTTGGGGGAAAAAAACGGAATTTTGGAACACCCTTTTTTTGGCCGACGTAAAGGAAAATAAAAATAATTAATTAATAAAGAGTCACAGGAAACAATTTTATTCAAAAGATTACTCTAAGATTCATATATTTAAATTATTTTTGAGTTATCATGTTTACGTGCACACAAAAATACAATCGACAAACCGTTAGCCTTTTTGCAGATTAAGTTCAAAATCTGATGAGAATCTATATTTTCAACACTGAAACTTCGTACTAAATTCCATTAATATAAATCACTGCATTTTTAAATTATTGTGTTTAATAAGCAGAGTAGCAGACGCTCGCTTCTTGATAGTTTTTGTTCAATTTTTTTATTCGAATCTATATTTTAGATCCAAAACTGTGTGCCAAATTTTATTTTGCTGTGTCTTTGTGGTTTAGAGCTATCACGTTTACAAGCACGCGAAAATAAAAATTGGTATATTGTAGATCCCTCGACCTTTTGTAGTGAAAATCTGATGCAAGTTTACATTTCAAATTTTAAATCTGTGAAACCAAATTTTAACCATCTAACTATTGAAATTTTGTAATTCTCATAATCACACATGCATTTGGACAACTAGATAGACGTCCCGAGAATAGATTTCGTTCAAAGTTTGAATAAAATATACAAATTTGGGTGTAAAGACTATATACTAAATTTGATCCATCTAGTTCAAAGCATTTCTGAGTTATCAGGTACATAGACAGAGCGGAAAGTAGACATAATTGCAAGAATATGTTTTTCGGATTTTTAGGATTGCATGATTTGCATATGATTTCTCATTATATAGACTGTATTTGAAAAAATAAAAATTTTAGTAAAGCAAAACAAAAAAAAAAGGAAAAAAGAAATTAATGTGGCAATAATTACTATGAAACATATAATTTTGTGTCACATGATATTATGAAAAATATATCATAAAAACGTTCATATTGCCAAAAATTAGAACACAAAATATAATATCAAAGAGGGAAACATAAATTAATAGAAAGATAATGAGCTAAAATACGAAAGTGTATATTTTTCTTATCTCTCCTGCAACAGTAATTATTAGGAAAGTTAAAATTTCGTCTAGTGCAACCTGGATGATATGATGGATAAAATGTGATCATGGATAATATGGTCACTACAAAACTATGAAATTAAATTAATATTCATTCGAAAGTATTAATGTCATAAAAACTATATTTTTAAATATGTTAAAAGGAAGGGAAAAGTTTTAAGACAGTTAAATTACTGTTGTTTTAAATGTAATAATTTATTTAAATTACATACTGTAAAAATCATTTTTGTGAGATAACATTTTAAAAAGATATAACGAAAATATACCAAACTCCTATATAAATTTTAATTAACTTATATTGAATTACTTTTGGATTTTGGCAATTTGAAAGTGATTTTTTTTTTCTCCTTTTAAGAACATATGTGCCAAATTTAATAGAGATTGAACAACTGCGGATTGATTTAAGAAATGCACTTTGTTTAAGAAATACACACTACTTTATATAGATATATTTGCCGATTTAATTTCAGTTATGGTTCCTGGAGGTAATTTTGGCTTTAGTCATTTTTCAAAGCTCTATTCAAGGTATTGAACAAAATTCAAAATAAAAAAAATACATTTCGTAAGTCGCTGTGGCACTTTTAAGTTGAAATGTTAAGCAGGATTAAGCATAAAACCTTCTACAATTCTATTCCCTAATCAATTGACGCTATTACTAATATATATCTACCTTGGGCAAAGATAGTATATAAATTTTTAGACAATAATTAATTAGTTAGAATAGAAAAACTATAAAAGAAATGAATATGATAAAGATTTTTGTCTTACACCACTTACTGTTAAATAAAGATAAATTTCTTATAAAGAATTTACTAACTGACTTTTTTACTCGAATAAATAACACTAATTTAGTAAAGTCAACTTATCTTGATGTACTATAGATTATCCCACCAATCTAAAATGTTGTTTTAAACTATACTTGCATAACAAGCTAGGAGCAATTTGATTGATTAGCTATGCAAAAAAAGGGGCAAAATCAGTTCATTAATTGGGATTGAAAAAACTGTGACCTGACTTTTTTTTTTAAATAAAGAATTTGCAGTGAAAAAGTGTTTTTGAAATTTCTTTTGGAAACTGAGGTCGGAGGAGGCCAAGCAACCACTAAGTACGTATCTAAACTTTTTGGGTATTCAAATGAATTAAAAATTGAGCAAATCGGAACAGTAGTTCAGAGTGGGGAATTGGTTATTTGGTTTCCAAATTATTTTAAATATATAGATGAAAGTAAGTTTTAATAGTTTAGAATGGTATTGACGATATGTTGAAAAGAGAATTCTGTTAATACCACACGAAAAAACATTCCATGTTTTGCCTTTAAACTCATTTCGAGATTCATTTACTTTTTACTGTCTCATATGCATAAAAATATGGCCTTTAAATTTCATTCGACTTATTTTTAAAACTCACTTAGTCCGAAATAGTCTTTGAAATTATATTTGTATGTGAACATAACATGTACGTATGAATGTGAAATATTCTAACTAAACACTGGGGGTTCCGAGTTAAGCTGACTACCTAACTGGGACATATGCCTCGCACCCCAGGCCCCTCGGTGAAGAAAGCAGACATGGCCACTATAGGCCTTGGCTCTCATAGGGCTGTCGTGCTACTGAGTTTAGTTATTAAGTCATTCAAGTACTCATTCTTTTAACTTTCCTTGTTAGCACGAAATTCCCAACAATATTGCTTCAATATCCATAATGCTGGCCGATAATAAGAATATTGGACAACATATTTTGTGTTATTTTAGATAAACCCGAGTTCTGTTCACAGAAATATCCGAAGTATTCTCATTTTTTTGGTAATATGCTCTGATAAATAATTTTACTTAGCCTAATTTCATATGAAGCGGTACTACGTGGGAATAAGGATTTCCTTAGATATCTGAAAGCTTCGCTTTGAATACTTTTATTTCCAAGTTTCTACTCATATCCTCCAATTTCATATCAAAGTAAGCAAGGTACACTTTTCTGACCAAATCTTAAATACCCCTTTTTTTCCTACATAGTTATCAAAACTGTTGCAGAAAAGCAATCCGGTAAAAAATTAGTCTTTTGGAACCCATCCGCAATAGAAATTGTTGTGTTCGTGCGTCAACAAAAATAAAATGCAGACAAACTTACTATAAAATTAAATCTTATTCCATTATAGATAATATTATCAAAT
>JAPMOR010041037.1:0-62587 GCA_026543865.1 Argiope aurantia | reverse complement strand
ATCGTTTGCTACTTTTAAATTAAATATTTACTATTTATGTCGCAACAAAATAAAAGCAAAAAGCAAAGTTGTTCGAAGATCGAAAATATATACCAGCACAGTGTTGAATTATGAAATGACATTGATAATGTGTTAGAATAATGGCAGAAAGTGGAAGAGGAATATTGAAAGGAGGGGATGGCGGCACATGTGCATCAACAGGACAGCAATCCAGTTTTAGCTTAAATTCGCTGTTTCGCCACAAGCACTTTACAAAGGCGAAATCATGTTATAGATCTATAAGAACAGAAAAATATTCTCTAGAATTGCATTTGTAGTGGAATCTCTGAACCGGAGCTCGAGATACAGCAACATTTAATATAAAAAAAAATCGCCGACAAACAATAATGGCTAGGGAAATAAAGACAAGTATTTCTTTGAAATTTTGAAAGCACATCCTAAGATTGGATGCAGATATTTCATACTATAACAATTTTTCAACAATTAGATTTTCTTTACTGTTTTTTTTTAAAAAAAAATTAGGATAAAAAGAATAAGCTTACAAAAACAACATCTATCCTCAATTCACAGTAACTAATGAAACCCATAATAATCACAACTATAGATCTATTCTTCGAGTTTTATGTTAAATATTAATGCTACACTTCTACTTATTCTAATAACTATCAGCCACAATTAAGGGTAAGAATTTTTAAGAGGAAATCGAAAATAAACACATAAAAAAATCATTGTTAAACAATTATAAATATAATAATCACGTGATCGTTCATTTACGTCATAGCATTTCAATCGATGCTGTTGCTGTCTTTCCGGAAATACGGTTCGAGGTTAAAATTCGAAGTCGTGCATTTGTTGTGAAACAACGTATAACGTGCAGTAGAAAGTAGATGGATTCCACTATCAGGTCGACGAATGGTTTATGTCAGTGATGAGTGGTCATTGACTATTCACTTATGTGATCATAAGAATTTTATCTTTCGTCCAAGTTTATTTTCGTATTAAATTTTATTGTACATAATGTCTTATTTAAGCTCTGATTACAGAGGCAAAGTGAATAATTTGTCCTTTAACCAGGATCATGGTAATACTTTTTTTCTCTCTTTTGATGTTCTTTGTTTTGAGCGAACTACGCGCTATTATTTGTCGATGCATTTGAATTAACTGTTGATAATATTAGCCTTCCTTTGTTTCTGAACTATTGTTTACTTTATAATTAATTATATTATACCATTGGACATATTTAAACAGTCTCTTATTTCGATTTCTAAATAGAGTTCGTCGTTCATCAAAGCATTGAACTTCTATGGTTTCAAGTATCATTTGGGAACAAAACATAATTTTTTTACAATGAAATGTATGATGTTTATTCGCTATTAAAAAAAAGAATTATTATTAGGGAAATTGCTAAAAATTTTCAGAAAAAAGTATCGATTTATATATAAATATAATAACGGAACAGTACAATTTTCATTATAACTGATTATTTATTGAACTTCAGGAAGAAATTTTTCTTTTCAGATTACTGAAAATTTAATCTATTGTTTTATATTTTGCTATAGAATAAATTTCCTAAAATAATAATTTGTATTAAGAAAGTGTGTAGGTGATTGCTTGTCTTTTGAAATCGATCCTTTGTTAATGAGATTTCTCGAATTATTTAAATGATATACACTCGTAATTGTTAGATTAAGCTGTCATGGAAACAGAAGGCAGTGATTATTTAATGTAAAATAAAGTATGATTTTGCATTATCATATAAATGTAATTCGGTTAATTTTTATTTTAATTGTATCTGAATTAAAGACTAACCGAAATTGCGTCTGATTTGAATGATCACCAAAAGAGATTTTCAAAGCACAACATTTTTTGAAGTCAGGAAAGATAAAAGAAAAGTAATTATTGCAAAAAATATCCTTGAAAAGTAAGAAAATTTAGACATAATTTACTATACATATTAGAGCAAATATCCTGTCAAGAATCATTATGCTTAATGTTCATATTATAATTACAGTTTAGAAAACTTTGGAATTCTTTCTAGGCACTGCAAAGATTAGTATAAAAATGGGGAAATTTAGTTATGTATATTTACTCTTTATTTGTAAATAGTTTAATTAATGCTTCATCTGTGCTGGTCTAATTCATAGTTTCTAGCATCATGGTTTTAAAAAGCTTTTTTTAAAATGAGATTGAAAGTTTAAAAAAAAGGAAAATGTAAAAGCAAAGCATTTTTTTGAGGATTTATTTATTGTAATAACCATTGTGATAAAAATTAATGAAATGAGCTGAGAAAGAAAGGAATATTTTCTTAATTTTTTCTGTTCACTGTAATAGGATTTTTAAAATTCCATTCACCATATCTTCACTGAGTTATTGTACTGAAATATGAGACAATTTTTTTTAAATTTTTGATATGGGGTCAAACTTATTTATTGATATTATTGATAACTTATTTGATATTTTATTTATACTTATTTGATAAATTTATTTCTTAAAACATTGTCTCGTTATTACCTGTTTTTTTTTTGTTTTTGTTTTTTGTCATATTGTAAATATGTAATCATCTGAATTTCTGTGGATTAATTCTGAACAAGAATTTCTGTGGACAAGAATTTCTATGGATTAATTCTTAAAGGACACTTTTTCCTCCCTGCATTCCAGTGCAGATGCAAATAATTTAAGATTATAATCAAAAATCCTTTTAAAAGCACTGAATACTGATATCTTCTTTTTAAATATTTATGAATATTGTTTTTATTGAAAATGTATGATAGTTTATAACTTTTTGCATGTTACATAGGTTTTGATTAATATAGGTTAAAATTAATTTCAAGTGGGACTAATATATATATCAAGTGGGATTATATATATATATGTATGTATGTGTGTATATTTGTATGTAATACCAGTAATGTATGGTTAATGTTTAAATACCCAAAATTGAATTTTTGTATAACTGTTATATTTTCCAAATATGATAGTTTTATGAGTTTTATGACTTAAATGACTGTATTTTGAATTATATTCAAAGTGTTTGAATATAGTAATTCTTCTTCTTCTTCTTCTTTTTTTTTTTTTTTTTACTGTAATGTTTTATGTGTATTGCTTGCAAAAAATACTGCTTTGAAGTAATCTGAATACATTTCTTAGAAAATTTAAAAGCCTTACCTAGTTTTTTTTGGGTTTTTTTTGTGCATGTATGTGTGTGTGTGTGTGTAAAATAGTGTAACATTAATTCCAAACTAAATGTTCTATTTTTATAGGCTGTTTTTCATGTGCAATGGATGATGGAGCCAGAATATATAATGTTGAACCCTTAAGGGAAAAGTTGCATTTAGGTATATTTTATTTTTGTCCTGTTGAAGAAACTGGATCAATATTTCATTTTGTTTGTTTACTATTTAAGAAATTCATCTCCAGCTGCAATGGTTTGATTATTAGAAATGTTTTCACTTTTTTTTTATTTGTTGCCAGATTGTAACTTTTATTTTTTATTTTTAATGAAAATTATTCTTATAATATTCAATTTGTTTTTGCACCTGAAACTATGTATTTATTAGTTAAAAACACTAGTTTTTCTAAAATGATACTTTCATATGGTTCTTGCTTAATTTTTAAAATTTACATAATTTTTATTTTAAAATTAATTATTGATTCAAATGAAAAATAATTTTGCAAAATTTGTAAAAGTGCTGATTTTTTACTATGGGTTATGAATAAAATATAGTAAAGTGTGTAAAATTCAGTAATTTACATATAAAAGCAAGAATTGACATGTACAATACGGCCAAAAGGTAACATCCTGTATTTGCATGTATCTACAATTAAAACTAATGAACAGAATAGAACTAAATTTTATATATTGACTTATATATAAAATACAAGTCAATATATAGATAGTTCATAGATTTTTTATATTGACTTATATTAGATATTTTATATATGTGAAGGTACAGTGAGATGAATTCCTCAAAATTAATTACTAAAATTTATCCAAAAATCACTGAGGTATTACAGTACATTGAAAAGGTTTCATGTGCCTGATTGTTGTAAATCATTTTCTGTAAGTTTCATATTATATATCTATTTTTGTATATGCATTTTTTGTTGTTGTTGTTGTGTTGTTGCTTATCCTCAAAAGATCTGACATGTCAGATCCGCTCCATAGTTGAACGCCAAAAAATCTATAAGAATAAGGGGAATTGGATATTAAGTCTCTTTTAGAAAGTCTGATGCAACCGAGAATGTGATCTGGTGAAGCTGGATGGTCACAGCATTTTTTACAAGTGGGATTATATATATATATAGACATTAATCTTTGTGATATAAACATCAGTGAAATTTTTGCATAATCCATTTACCAAGCATGCACTGTAAATATTTTTTTTCTGTTTTTATTCTGAAAGTGTCAAGATCTTGCTTATTATTTTTATATTATCTCCTATCCTATCCTTTTTGTTAATTCACCCTTTCATGCCTTCTGTAGTTTGTGTGTGAAATTTGGTTTCATCTCTTTCATTTGTATTTTAGCTGCAGATGTTTCCAAAACAAGCTAAAACTAATGAAGAAGGCATTTTATGGCCCACTTTGTATTTACAAATTTTGATATAAAATTTTAAATTTTTCATTATTAAGTTGTTCACAGATAATTCATGTTGAATATTTTCAAATTGTGTTGTTTTTCTATTCATTTATCTTGTCATATATAATTAATGAGATTCTTTTTTGTATTTTTTTTAATTCTTTACCGTTGCTATATAGATAAGCTTTTGCTTTATTTTTTAATCTAATGAATAAGATGAACTTGAACTTATTTCTACTAATAATAAAAGATAATATGTATGTTGATGCTTCTTAGGCCAGATTTTTTGACTTTGAAATACTAAATTTTGCACAAATATATAGGAAAGTGTAAAGGGCAACAAAATAAATGATAGTTAACAGGAGCAATTACATTGGCACTTTCTATTTAAATCACTTCTGAGGTGGGGTTTTTTTTTTGTGCCTAAGTAATACTTTCATATATCTATTAAAAGACAATTAGGGTTGGCCCTAATTGTCTTTTACTAATCTCGTACTGTTTCAAAGATAGAAATCATTTTATGCTATGAATATCATCAGAAATTTGACTAAATTAAGTTTTTAGTGTAGACAGTGAATATTAGATTCAGTATTTGTTTGAGAATTTTCTTAAAACATATAAAATTATATTGAATTTTTTCAAGTTGCAAACAATTTTTCTAATTTTAGCAATCATAATTTTTGCTAATATTTTAAATGTCTCAACACATTAAGTTTGTGCCCTTCCCTCCCCTCAATTTGAGTTAATGCAATTGAGTAATTTTTTTGTGAAAGATGTCATAATTTTTTCCCTACTGTAGTCCCATCTGTAAATCGAACATTATTCGATCAGAAATGTGCATATAAATAAGAAAACACATAACTAATAAAAAAATATTTATTTTGAGTAAATATATATATATATATATATATATCCTTTACAGAATTTATTTACATATTTTAAAAGAACTGTTACTTTCCAAATTAAATTTCTAAATCATTTTTGCCAATATTTTTTTTATTGAATGAAAGTTTGTTATTAATGTCCTGATAGCCCCGGAATATCTACTACTTTTGAGTCATGACTGATAGTTTAATATTCCATTACATCAGAATGTTATGTTATTTATTATACATCTAATGTTTTCATTTATTTTTTTAGATGCTGCGACCGTGGGCAGTGTTTCGCTGTGCGAAATGCTTAATCGAACGAATATTGTAGCCATTGTTGGTGGCAGTGGTCCTAAGCAGAAGTATGCTGACAATACAGGTAAAAATAATTAAGTTTCATTTTTTTTATATTGAATATGTTAAAGTTTACCAAATATATATTTAAATATTTCATACTTCTTTTTTTATCTCATCAATTTATTTCTATGTTCATTGCTGTTGTTGAAATTAAATTCTAATGATTACTTGTTAAGTTTAAATATAATTTTTTCAAAGAATATTATTATATGCTTATCTTTCTGTATTTTGTCATAAAATAATGTATAAAATTTCACAGTTCAGTGATGCTGGTGTTATTCTGATATAAAATATTTTCATTTATCATAATTATGATGGCTACAATTGTATTTATTCCATTTTTGGGATCAAAGATCATAGACTTGAAATTTTGTGCCTTATAAAATTTGATGAGCAAGTGGATTTATGAGTTTTATCAATTTCTATAAAATCAAATGCTCTTTTTTTTTTTTCCATCAATGATTTGTGATATGAAAACTTAAAAATAGGCTGCTGGCTCTTGTGTATTCTCATCATTTGACCTTTGATGAAAAATGTAATGTCTAGTTCCTAAACAATTTGGTGTGATTGAAAAATAATAATATTAATCTAAAAAGTTAGTTTAGCATTGTCATATATGCAGATATTAAATATTTAAGCTATGTAAATATTTAAGCTATGTAGTTTGCATAAAAGTTATATTATATTCATATTATGCATATTCTCTGGCTGTGATAAAGCTATTATCACTGTTGATATTAGCTTTGCAGGCAGCCTATAGTAACTTCTAGGTTAAAGTGCTGGTAGCATTTGTACAATGTACCAGTCTCGACCACTAGATACATATTTAGAAATAATATATTATTTTTAGCAGTGTTTAATAATTTTTATTGTATGCATAAACTTATCTTTCAGGATTTGGTAAGTATGTTTACACAATTTCAAATTGTCCTCATCCTGTTTGCTAGATAATGCATTGGTTTGTGTTTGTTATGTTAAGTCTTTTCTCTAATCATAGGCCAATTGCTAATTTTCAGATTACTAGATATTCATGTATTCCTATTGGAGAAAAATGTTTTAAATGAAACAAAGAATTTTCTTATTATAATTATTTTGTTTGATAATAAATGTATTGGTATTAAGATTATGCAATTTAAATTCTTATATAAATATAGATATTTTAATTATAATTTAAATTTTTATGGTCCTTTCACTCATATTTCATAAAATACTGTGACCACACTGATATTTTAAGCCAAGTTTCCCCTCTTCTGAAGTCAAAATTGATGGAATTATGAAGCATTGAATTTCATTATTTTAAATTAAACGATTGTTCAACAACAAATATCAAAGAAATAAGTTGATTGATTGAAAGAGTTTCCTTAAAATAATAATTGAAATCTTCTGTAATTATTTTTTAATGTTTGATTTTTTTTATTAAATATGTCAGTTAGAAACAGAAAATGGTTATTTTGAACCCTGTTTTATTATGGCTATTTAGAATTTTCTTTATATATTGATTTATTATTAGATTACTTACATTTTTTAAAAATTTCAATTAGCTTTTTGTATCAGTGTCTTATCAAATAAAATATTGAACTATAATTTTTCTTGCATAAAAAAAAATTCTTAAATTAAAATTAGATGTAACCATGTTTCCTTATTTGTCTTCTTGTCTTCCATTATAAGCCTATTTTATCTTTGACATTAGAAAAGAAATAACCTTATTTATTGGTTGGATTTATTGAGAATTAGATGTTCAGATAACATTTTTTTTAGTTTTGATTTTAATAATTTCTGGCATTATTTGTTATTATTATGCACATTTTTTTGTCTTAATTTATTTTATCATAACTGTAGTTCTACTTTGGGACAATTTGGCTAATAAATTTGTTGCTGAAGTTACATTTTCAACACCAGTTCTGAGTGTTCGGCTAAAGAAAGATAGGTAAATCCTTATTTCCAATAAAATTAATGTATCAAATAGTTTGAATAAGTTAGTTTGTGTTAAAGTGACTGCTTCTTTTCTTTCTAAAGGTTATTTGTAGCTGTATATTCTAAAGTACATGTGTTCAGCTTTCCATGTGATCCAAGAAAACTTTTTTCTTTTAATACAGGAGCTAATCCTAGAGGTATGGATTTTGATTTTTATGATAAACTTGCATGTTTACTAAATGAATAATTATACAATAGGGAATAGGGTGCAATATTACACAAAGTATAGTGTTATAGTGAATTTCATTTTAAAGTGACAGCAACAACTCCAAATTATTTAAAATCTTTTTAGTCACCTTGTTTTCTGAAAATCTATGAGTTTTAGAAGAATTTGCAAGATTATTTAAATTTCTTTAAGTAAATCACTTTTTTTTTCTACATTTAAAAGTAAAATGTTATGTTTGTAATTATATTTGTATTATTTGTGAGTCTTGTTTATTATACCATGAATAATACTTTAGCATTAAAATTGTTTTAGTTCTGTTGAGTTAAAATGAATTTTATTTATTATTATTTTTTTTTTTGTTAAAAACTGTATTAGATATAGTATAGTGTTACAGAATGGAATGGGGCATGTTGTTACACAATTTGTCAAATTAACTCATTTCAAATAAGCACATGCTTCAAAAAGTAAATTTTATTTCTCTTAATAAATCTGTGTTTTTCATTTAAGATTTTTATTTAAAAATAGGAATGATAGCATAAATAATTTAGTTTTTCAAAACATTATTTTTTCTTTGTATGGCTTTGCATATCTTTTTATGGCTTGCTTGCAATATTTCTTTAGATTATTATTAGTTTCCTTTTATTAATATTTCCTTATGTAAACAGTTATTTAAGTATAAAATATAGACAGAAAGAAAGATAAGCTTAGTATCTCTAGGTGCAGTGTTGCCGCTGCAATCTCTGTATTTTCCACTTATATTTAAAACAATTATATAGAAGCTTATTAAATGTGGTATTTTATTTTAAGCCTGTTTAAGAAATCGTTAGATTGCATATTTTAATTCAAATGAATTTTAATAAAACCACACTTTTTGCAATAAACTATTGCTACTTTAATCTAGCACTGTACCCTTGTAGTGTGCATCACTGAACTCACAATAGTGAGGTACTGTGTCACAATGCTCATTATCAACAAAAGTATTAAATGCTGGATATAAATACCACTCTTTTTAATTTTTATTATATTTAACATGTATTTAAGAGGTCAGAAATCGCTTTAAGATTTTTTTCTCTTCAATTCACAGATGCTAATTTTTAAAAATGTGTAATATTAAGTTGCATCTTTCTCAGTGTTATTTCTGGTTTTGCAAATTTTAACTGAGTGCATATTTAATTTTCTGAAATTTGTTTTAAAATTGCTGAATTGCTAGAAATTATATTTTCTGATATTTGTTGAAAAAAAAAATTACTAATACTTGCCTTAACAGAGCTAACCATAATGACATACTGTATTTTTTATTGCCTGAAATTCAAATATAAATAAAATCGATCTTATTTTGATAAATTCATTAATTTGTCCTATATTTCAAAATCACTCTTTAGAAAAAATTAAATTTCTTGAATTCAGATAGCTAAATCCTCATCTTTATCATCAAACAGATAAAATATTACAGTACTTTTAATTCTTAGAAAGACGAAAAATACACCAATTATTTAATAATTTAGATTAAAATTCATACATTAACTTCATTTTGTAATTATCAGTATGATCAAAATTTATAATTTTAGCAACTAGTTCTGTTTCTCTCTCTCTCTCTCTCTCTCTGTCTGTGTGTGTGTGTATGTGTAATGTTCTTTTGTTTATCTTTTGTTCTCAAAATTTTAGCTTAAGGCCAGTGGGTGGATAGATTTGAAATCCAATTTCATCAAAAGTCTGCAGTGTATGAATATTATGGTGTAGAATAAATCATTTAGTCAAATTTTGTTTAGAGAGGGAGTGCTACCTCAAATGTCTTCTTCATTCTGTCATTAAAAATTGCAAATCTGTCTTTATTTTTAGGGATGTTTTTATTTAAATATGTTATTTGTGTTAAAAATATTTGGATTAATTGCAGGGTTACTTCAAGTTAGTCCTTTTCCAAGCTCAGAACGCCAAGTATTAGTATTTCCTGGTAGTTATGCTGGTAGCATTCAAATTGTGGCAAGTCTGTTTATCTTATTTTCTTATACAATGATTTATAAATATATTTTGGGAATTAAAATGAACATATATTTTAGGATTTATCAAAGATAAATTCCACCACTTCTGGTGCTCCCATAGTTATAGATGCTCATACTACAGAAATTGCTTATATTGCTCTTAATCGGCAAGGCACTCTTGTTGCTACAGCATCAATAAAGGTACAATTCTATGAATCTTTTTTGTGATTACTTTTACTTATTATATAGAATTAGAACTAATGTGCCTTCTATTCTAGGGTACTCTTATTAGAGTATTTGATACATTATCAAGACAAAAAATTATTGAATTGCGACGAGGGTCTGATTCAGCTGCATTTTACTGGTATGGCACTTTTATATGAATTTTATAGTTAGGAAAATTTTAATGCTAATGGACTTATATTGATTTGAACAATATTTCTTTGGTATAAGAAATTAAGAAGCAGTATTTTTAAAAGTTTTGAATCTAACTAAAAATTTTGTCCGTAGTGTTTTTTTTTTGTAATAATTAAAATTTATTGTTGCTTAGCTATCGCAACATTTTAGCTAATAAATTTGTTCTATGAGTAAGATCATTGTTCAAAAAATTTTTTAATTTAATTTGTTGCTATCGTCAAGTTAAAAAATATAGTAATTTATTTTATAAATCATTTATTAAAGTATTCCAAATCAATTAATAATCAAAAATGGCAACAAAATGCATATAACTATTGTGTAGGGTAGGATTAAATGAGATTTGGTTCTAACCTTTTGTTAGTAAATATATTAGTTAGTAATTATATAGGATGTCTTTTCTAATCTTAAATGAATATAACTTGGTTAGATTTTATGATAATGGATAACTTTTTTTTGTTTAAAAAAATATGCATTTTTTTAAACAATACTGATATGAATTTTTTTGAACAACAATGATTCGCATACTGATATATAGAATGTTTTATTAAATATGAGTAAGAGGACTGTAGAAATGTATAATTTTAACATTTATTGACTTAAACAACATTAAAATAATTCTTTACTTCACTTGAAGCATTTTTCCGATGGAAGTTGTTGATGATTTAGAAATAGCTATTGGCTGCAATTAGAGTAATTATTGCATACTTTTTAAAATGTTAAAAAACTAAAAGTTCACAATCACAAAGAAAACTGACTACTTCATGTGCCTTCAATTAAATTTTCAAGTAATCATTTGTGCTTTCAAACTGATATTTTCTAATTCAAACAACATTTTCAAAATATATCTTTAAATGGATACATAGTTGTCAAATCTCAAATTTAAATAAATTAAAAACCCTTTGCCTTTTGGCAATTAACTTCGACATACCTTACAGTTCATTATATTGTATGGAACAAGGATATTTTTTACATTGTTTAAATCCATTTAAAAATTAAGAGAATTAGATATTACTCTGTAGTGCAAATAAATAAAATGTTTCAGTTATTATGTACTTGGAATATTTGATTAATATAATAACATTTATAAAACTAAAAATTGCTTAAAATAAAGCAGAATTGAGATGCATAACAGTTATTGCATGATTACATAAATGTGTTAATGAATGCAACTATTTTAATATCACTTTTATATTTTTATTTTAATTCATCGTTATAATTATGATTTCTTAAATATATTACATATTATCAATGTGATCTTTGATAATTTGCAGATTTTTTTCAATTAATGTATCATTTTAAAGGTATTGCATGGTTTTATCTAAATATCTTGAAAAATTTAAAGGTTATTGTTATATCATTTATTAAATTAAACTATGTAAAAATATATTTCAGAATTTTTAAAAATATTTTTTTAATGTTTTTGATTCTTTAATTGTATTTAAACATTACATAATTGAATCAGTGTTGTGAAATTTAATCTCTTATTGTTGCCTTACAAATAAATATTTTATTAAAAATAATTTATAATGGAATTTTATGAAATTTACAGTACAAAGTCTTGATGTAGGTGCAATATTCTTTCTTTATAGTATAAATTTTAGTTGTGACTCAGACTATTTATGTGCATCCAGTGATAAGGGTACTGTTCACATTTTTGCTTTGAGACAAGCCTCATTGAACAAAAGACTTTTACCGTAAGTATTTGGTTTCATATCCTTCTTAAAAAGTATAATATTGTTTCTCAGTATGTTATTTAAGATTCAAATTTTAGTTTTTGCTTCAATTTTTTTTTCACTTGTAATAATTTTTTTAAAAAAATTTACTTCCTTCTAAATCAGAAATTTAAATAATTTAGTATTGAAACACTTTTGTTTGTATGTATATTGTCTGTTTTTAAAAGTAGTATATTTTTTAACAGTAAATGTATGCATTTTTATATTGCTTTAAAAATTTGTTTTGAAAAATATATTGAATTCAATTTTTAATTACTTCATATCTTACTAAATAGATAATGCATAGTAGGTTAAAAATCATTGCTTTAGTTCATTCAGGATGAACAATGTATATGAGCAGTTAGCACTGGATTCTCCTTAAGGCTGAATGCTACATTTCTGCAAATTTTCCTGTATGGGAGGATGATAGAGACATTTATGCCCCAGACTTTTGGAATGAAATGTTTACTATCAGATGAGGCTACTTGTCCATGTTTCTTTCAAAAGTTTGGTTTTATGCATTAGTTTTCTCTCTGCATAATTAGATTAGGTTCAGCCCAGTGTCTGTGAATCATTATGTGCAAATATAATATATAAATAATATATATTTATTTCGGTTGGGATTTTTTGAGAAATATTCTATCACATATCTGAATTAGCAGTCTAGGATTATTGTAGGCACTTTTAATTATAGTTAAATACACTATAATTTTACTTATTAGTATTAAATGGTGTTTTGATTAACATTTTTTGTTATAATGGAAAATATATATTTTTATTGCATATTTAAAATTAGATTCATAGTTTTTTTTTTTTTTTTGCACAGTATTATAAGTTTTTTTTATGAAATTTCATGTGTATTAAGCTTTGCAAGAATTATTGCATGTCAGGTCCCATGCAGCCCTTTTTTCTGTAAACATCCATCCTTGATTTTGTGGACAAGAATTGGCACCAAGTTATTTAAAGAAATAGCTTTGTTTTTAGAAAATGCAGTTTTTCTTTTAATTTGTTGTGTTTAATATGGAATATGAATCTTCTTTTTTCCTGCAGTTTTACCGGAAAATTATCAGCTGCATGGGTGGGCTCGTATGTTTCTGAATCACAATGGGCCTTTGCAAACTTCACAGTTCAACAGGAAAATAAATGTATATGTGCTTTTGGGCCCAATTCAACTGTCTACGGTATGTGATAAATTTTGCTTATTGAATTTATGCTAAAATTTTGTTAAAAACTGTCTGTAGTGACCATCTGGTTTGCCAAAATTAACATTTACTAAAAAATCCAATTAAATAAATATTTTATGTAATTTGATTACAATGGCTGTCTCACAAAGTATTGTTCAATTTCAAATTTTTGTAAACTTGGAACTTTAACTATTTATGAAGCTTGAAACAGTTCTATTCATTGTGCTAAATAAGAGATTAGATACTCTAATTCTCTGTCATTGCACCTGAAACTTGAATTTAAAAAAGAGCTAGATAATCATTTTAGAAGCTGTTGACAGCTTCTGAAATGATTATTTTTTATTTGCAAGTTTAAGATTTCAAAAATTTATTTAAGCATACTTTAAATATTTGAAATTTATTATGCTCCATCTTCTCTTCTTAATAATGTAGTTGCCTTCTATTTATTTTCCTTATAATATGCTTGCATAAATATTACTTCTAATTTCTACAGTATCAGTTTTATCCCCATAGTTATTTTGCAAAGGTTTGGTTATAATAATTTTAATGTAAGACTGTTTCAAATCTTTATTTTTATAAATATTCTTTTTTTTTTTAAAAAAAAATATTTATGGTTTATTCTGAATTATTAAAACATGTAGAAATTAATTAGAATGATAACCAATAAATTTTCAGTTCATTTAAATATTTATCTGATCATGTTTAACCAAATCTAAATTGCTCTGGAATAGAAATTTCCAAAGATTTGTCTTGCATCTTATTTCAAATATCATGAAAAATAATACAAATGCAGAAGCTAGTTTAATTTTAACAATCATTCAATACCAGCAGCTTATTTATTTAAAAAGTGGGACTTGAGTGACTTATATAATATGTAGGTTTGTAGTATATCTTTCATTCTAAGTTAACTATATGAATTGAAATTGTATTTTGCAATCACATTTTATGTTTATTTTTAGATTTGCAATTTTTTTAGACCTGGGGGGGAGGTAGAAAAGGAAGGAATAAATATTTAATTATCATTTACCTCATGCACTATTTTGTTTTATAACTTATAAAAATTATTAATGATGCATTAATTAACAATCCTCTTCCCTATTTGATTTTTTTAAAAATAAAAAATGGTTTTTCTCCTAAATTGTTTGAGGTACTGTAAAATTGTTTAACAAATATTCATGGCTGGAAGTTTGATTAGACAAATCTGTGAGTATTTTGTCAGCAGGTTGTATACAAATTTAGTGCTATTCAACTTTCATTAATGAAGAATTAGTCTTTATACTACTAATATATCTACCCTATCTTTCTATGTATTACTATTGACGTATTTTTTTAAGCATTACTTTTCTTTAAATATAAAAGTATAATTTAAATATTTTAGAATAATTTCTAATATTAGTGCTAAATTTTTAACATTTACTTGCATTTTGAACTGTATTTTTGATGCTTATTTCTGTAATTGCTTTAATTTTGTTTTCTTTCAGCTGTGTGCAAGGATGGGTCCTTTTACAAATATGTTTATACGAGTGATGGCAGTTGTAATAGAGAAGCATACGATCTATATTTAGATTTGTGTAATGATTACAATTTTGGATAAAAAAAAGTCCACATTATTTTTGGTAAACATATTGTTTTTAATTTATATTTTTACTTTTTTATACATTCATTTAGAATCAATCTGTTTGTTATTTAGAAATTTATCAAACCCTTCTGTTTATTTTTTCCAGTATAAATTACCAGATAGAATATCTATATAAAAATTCTGACAAATTACTTGAAAAAATTATTTAGCATTTAAATAGAATAAATCTTAGAATAATTTGAATCTTTTAATTATCTTTTGTTTAGTATATACTTGAATCCCTTCATCTATTTGAAATTAGACATCACATCATGCATTTGTTGATACTGTTTGACTGAAGAATAAAAATATTTGTTGCTTAGTTAGAAATTTCATCAGATTGCTTTGAATTTTTAATGCTTTTGTGTTACTGTACCTCTGTGCCAACAGGAGGTGGAGGGACTAAAATTTTTTATTTATTTTATTGTTATCGAAGAAAATTTATGGTGCCATCATTTTTTTGTATGTTGCAGGAGGAAATTAGTATTCAGCTAATCTTTAATAAATTTCATATCATGATTAACACTGAAAATAACGTAGGAATATTAAATAAATTTTTAACAATGAAACAGTTTCTATAAAAGGCATAGTTTTTGAAAAAAATATTTCATAAAATGCTATAATATGAAATAATCTAGTAGGCTCTTTCAGTACTTGTGAGTAGATGTGCATGAATTATACCTGTTCAAGATCATAACAACAAATGAATCAATGACAAAGAAATCAGTATTGTTCATATTATCCTGCAACATTGCTTGATAAAAATCCAACTGCTGAATCTGTGATAATCTTTGTGCATGAACTGATTATCTCCCCCTTTCCCCAGTTGATTAATAAAATCTCATATACACTTTTAAAACATGGAAATTCAAAGAACATTTTATACAATTAAAGCCTAGCAAATGATTAATGAAGATATCGGAATATTTATTGTTTGGTGTTGTGAATAACATTGCAATTCCAATAATTATTGTGCTTTTGAAACCATTTATATACTTACTATTGCCATGAAATATTTCAAGATTTATATAGTTGAGTAGAGTTTTGAATTAAACATAATTTTTAAACTTGTAGGGGGAGGAAGGACATGAGAAATTTTGTTTATTGGAATTACTAGATATGCAGCATATAAATAAATATAATATAAAACAATTTATAATTCACTATGCTCTAAAGATAATTTCCTGAAATTCTGTTTACACTGTAATTTGAGAGCTGCACAAGTTTTTCCTACTGAATCAAAATGTTGATGTTTGTAAATTTCTTCTAAAACTATATAAGATTGAAGTTCTTTTTCATGTTCTTTTATTCTTTTTAATTCAATACTTGGTTTGCAGTTCTGTTTTTTCTTGGTAGTGGTGTGGGGGAAAACCCCTTGATGCAAGTTAAAAATTGGGCTGTGTCTATGAAGTTCTAAAGAATAAAAAAATTCATCTACTGCTTCTTCAAGTTTTATATTTAACTATATATATTTACACTTAAAAATTAATGTCACATGACATAATACATGTTCCATCAGCAAATTTGGAAGGAAAATGCCATGAAGAATGAATAAAATTCATTATTTATATAGAAATAATGATTATTCATTTATTATTATTATTTCTATTTTAAACTAGATTATTACCTGATTTATTGACTGTTTTTAAAGGCAAAGTATCATGTTTTTTAAAAAATCAAACCATTTTGATTTAATTTTTAATACTTTGTTTCTATAATAAATTAATGTTCATGAAAGAAGTAGAATTATAATATAAAAATGAATTACTTGTGTAATTTAAAGGGAAAAATTACATAGACGGGAATGAATATGCATAGTTTTTTAGAGCATTTAAGTATCATAGATTTTGTGGTTTCAATTATTTGGGTACAAAATATTTTAGTTTGCATTAGATTTGCAATATTTCTTGATTTATTGGTCGTGCTAATTACTAGTCTTGGAAATTTGCATTTCTATTATTTGTAATTTTTTTAAATATTACTGGATATGAAATATCTCTTTGAAATGTTGTGTAATTTTTATTTATTTATTATTTTTTTGCAGGGTGGTGTTTAATTGGAAGTAAAGTACGAGAAAATTTAGTCTTCGCACCATAAAATTATTCTGCAATTGAACTTTCACCATAATCAATTCAGCTCTTAAAAATGGTAATAATGAATATAAATGAAAAGTAAGAGCTTGTATTTCAAATCATCACATATGTCTTTCAAAAGTGGTTATCAGAATTTTCAAAAGTGGCTGAAAGTTGTAAAATACTCTTTATTTAATAAAAATTGAGATTTAGTACATGTAATGGGAAAACTAACTCATTTTTAAACAGTTATTTAAAAATCTGAACTGTCAAAATAATATGAATAAATTATGTACTTTAAAAAAAAATTTGGAATACCAATTTCCCAGACTTTTTCTCTGGCTATTAGTGTGCTCAGGACCATAAAAGCAACCAAAATGATGAATATGAACATCTGTAATTTTGAAAAGAAGAATTGGGACTTCATTATTCTTTTTCTAAAAAGAAAAAACCTAGTCTTTGAATTTTGGATTCCTGGACTGAAAAGGAAGCATGCTAGAGAAGCCGTTGTTTGCAAATGAATCTGTTGTCATTGCACAATAGAGTGTTGTGAGCTGTTTTATTAGACATGCAAATTATGAATATATATCTGGAATGATATATAATATTGAATGTTTTTTCAAAGATTTTGTGTGTTAAAAGTCCAAAGAGCATAGAGGATTTATAGAAACATTTATGTAAAGCACTGTACAACTGAATTAATGTGTATTTCTGTTTGTAAAAATTGACATTTATTCACATGAAGCCCTGGTAACAAAAATACTTTATAACATTTTTTTTTTTTTTACTGTTGATTTTTTTTTTATTGTAAATACCATATTATAGGAGTTTTTTTTTCTTTATTATTTTTTAGTTCTCCATTAACCTTTTTGAAGTAGTCTTTGATTTATATTGCAATATATAACTCTGAGCTTCTTCAGTTTGAGTTTTTCAACACTTAATGGAACAGTATTAGAGTATTAAGAAAGCACTATACAGCATCTTCTTTAAAATCCATTACATTGGTAACAAAAAAAAAAAAAAAAAAAAAACATTTAAAACGTTATAAGAAGCTTAATCAAAATTTTTCCATCTAAATCTTTAATTTTTTAAAAATAATAAATTGCTCATTTTGTTATAAGGTTTGGGTTTTTTAAATATATATATACATATATATATATCTACTTTTTCTTGGATTTAAATTTTTCTTGGATTTAAATTATATTTCAATTGTGGTTTGCTATGCTAATAGATTTGTTTAAAATAGTATTAGAAGTAGCAGAAAGCTTTTCACAACATGCTGTTTCAAACTAATAAATGATGGTAATCCAAAAAAATTTGAAAATTATCTTGGTTAAAATAGTTCCATCAAGATCTGCCAAATTATTAAAAATAGTTATTTGACAGACTGAATTTGCTTCATTTTTCTTACTTCCCATTTCTGGAATCACTGAAAATATTTCAAACAAAAATGGTCTCATGAAAAACTTTTCCTTCCTATGTAAAGAAAAAAGGAAAATAAAGAAATAAATAAGCCCTGCATCATTTTATTCAAAATTTGCTGCTTTTTAAATTTTACCAGTTTACACCAAAACTTTGTTGATAATCTTGAGTATTGCTTTAATTCTTTTATTTAAACCCTGTCCACCATAATATTGAAACTTGGGACATGAAAAAAACTGCTGAACTGTTTTTTGAATACCATTTAGTGGGCTCTGCTAATAAATGAAATATTTTGTGTGTGTGTATTTAGCATTTTCTAATGAATTCAGTGGTAAATGTGTATCTGTAAAGTATTGATTTTGTGAATGAGAGATTGTGCAGTGCCATTGTTTGTTCCTGCATGCTACAGTTTTGCTTATTAAGGCAACTAAGTCATGATAATTGTATATATAGAGTTGCATGATACGAGATTTTATTAAACCTGTCCTTGAATGTGCAAAACTTTTTGATGAATATGATTCTGTACAGTAAACTATGTCAAATAGAGAAAATACTGTTTTCTTGCCCCTCCCCCATAAAAATTATTATAAAGAAAATGTGATCTTCTATTGACTATTATTTTAATGATGTTTCTGTTACTTTAAATCGAAATTTATCTTAACTTTCTCATGGTTCATTTTTGAAACTGAGTATGAAATTTATTGTTCATGAATTATCAATTTCAGTATTCAATTAGCTGTAAGTTGTTATTTTTTAATGAAATTCGTTTGATTTTAGCCCTGCCCTTCCTCTCCTTTTTCAGAAAATACTATGCTTTTAGTATATTGTATGTAAGTGCAATTGCTTTTTTTAGAGGGGTTTTCAAAGTGATTGTTTGGGGGGGGGAGTTCAATGATACAATTTGTTGCATCTAATTCAGTGATTAAGAATTAATATATATCATTCACTTGATGGAAAAGTATGCAAGATTTTCCATGTTTTTGTATGAAGAACTTCAAGTCATGTATATTTGCTCTAGAAATAATGTTATAATTTCATTTAAATGTATGTCGCTGGTGATTCATATATCACTGAATCAAGTAACAGTGATAAACCAAAATTGGCAAGTTTCAAAGACTTTTTTTATTAAATCCAATTTATTCTTCCACATGGACAAAGCCATTTCTTGTTCATAAGCAACTTTTTCACGGTTTAAATTGAATTCATATTGCTTGTTTATTCGTTTTGCACATAAATTTTGAAAGAACAAGAAATGAAGCTGTGTCTTCTGATCAACTATTTCATTTCTTGTATCACTAATGTAGTGTTATTACTTACTATTGAAAAAAACAATGTTTATATTATTGTTTTTATATACATGTTTCTTTTAAAAAGAGCTGCTTAAATGACTTCCATGAATCATAGATATCTCAAATTATTAGTATGTTGATTCAAGAATGGAAAACATGCTTTGGATTTGTTAAGACCTGTTAAAAGTTAAATTTTTGAGGCTGAACATGAATACTTACACAAGTATTAATGTAATACTTTTATCTTGGCTTTGTTTCCCTTCTGTTATTGCTCATACTAGTGTGTATTTGCTGATAAGACTAATTATTATCTGTGATTTTATTTATTTCTTAGTGATATTTTATTTTGTGATACTTATATCGAATAGAGAATATCACATTGATGCCTCATAGAAAAATGGCAAATTTTGTCATTGTGTTATTTATGTACATAAATTTTAAAATGCTTGAAAGAATGGTTGATTTTTCCAGTAATATTCTTAGCATTTTTTAAATATGTATAAAAGAGGGATAATTCTTCTTATTAAATATTTTAGTATGTTTTTCCCATTAGATTGGCAATCAGGAATACATTTTTTTTTTCTTCCTTATTGTGGCATATTCTTTAGAGCTAAAAATTTGTCAAAAGCAAATCTTTAATTCTACATTGATTGCTATAAATTGAAGCCTTATGTAAATAATATGCCAATATATATATGTGTGCATTTTAAATAGTGTATGTCTTGACGTAAATATCTGTACATGATATATCTATAAACTATTTAAGAGCTATAAATGCATTGTCCATTGTACTTTCATTTGAAGTTAAATGGGAAATCATTCATTCTTGTTTATCTTTAAAAAATTGTACAAAGTATATTTTAAACTGAATTGTTATGTGAATAAGCACAAATATGTATAATTCACAGTTGCCAACAATCTGTTAGATGTGCACTGTACAGGTGTTTATATATATTTTTAATAAATGAGTGTCATTTATATTGATTTTTGTCTGGTTTCTTCGCATTTGTACATAAACATCAATGCTTTCATCTGATAAATTCTTTTGATTTTTGTATGAGTGAATTTTATTTGAATTATTCCTTTCATAAGTATTTGAAGTATGTTTTCCTCCATGTTGGCTATTTCCTAAATGACATACTTGCTTTTATCATTTCCTGTCTTGAGCATATATTGCAGTCATCTTACTTTTTTTACATTTCATCATTATATTAATTTGTTTGGTATGACTTTATTTAATATAACAAGAGCCCTGTTGATAACAAGGAGGAAAAAAATATACAAGTAACTAAGTTTTAAGTACAGTGATTAAAATGTATGCAGTGGTTATCATTAAAGTTAAAGCAATTTCTTCCCAAAACAATCATTCTTCTCTGCTTTGTGATTAGGATGTTGCATTGTTATTGTAGATACTTTGAAGATTATTTACTTTTTAGTTTTTCTTAGATCCTTTCTATTTCGGTTACATATGTTCTTTTTATAATTCTGATTTTTTTAATTAAAAAATTATGTTTATATTTCTTAATAACTAAAAGCTGTATGTTAAATTTGTAAAGTTATTAATATTTCTAAAGCATTCCGTCGGTCATGAGCATGGAAATTAAATTATAGGATTTTGAAATATACAATTTAATTTCCAAATACACAATTAAAACTTTTTTAGTGATAGATATTTTTGCCATTTTTCTAAGTATATGAAAAATGACAATACTTAAATATCAGATTTCTAATTTTAATTATTAAAGACATCTCTAATTTGCTAAAAATACTAAATGTTCTATCATTTAATACATACATAGATATGCAATGAGAAACTCCACTATTGTGTCTTCCTTGCTCCACCAGGGCTGGACAAAGTCTTCCAACAGCCCTTTAGCACTTCAAATCTTGGTCCTCTTTCAAATCCAAATATTTTTTAATTTATATAAGTAGAAATTTTAATAACCTGACATTAAGTATATCCTATAAAAACATTAAGCAAATAAAATTTAAGTGATTTTAAGCAAAATAGTGTTATTAGAATTACTCTATCCAAGTAATGCTAAAAGTCAAATGATTATTTTTTTCATTATAAAATACCATCTCCCTTCTCTCTCTTTTTAGAATTATAAAGTAACATAAAATTTACAAACAGTAATTAATAAGTAATGTTGCTAGAATGTTTCAAAATTAAAATTATATTCATTTTAATTTGATTTTGATCACATAGCCTGCATAATTAAATGGAAGCATTAAATCACTTTCAGAACTCTTCAAATAAAACTTAGGGCTCCCTTTAAAGGTTATGGGGACTTCTAGGCAATTGCTTATTTAATAATGACCCGACTAAATCTGGGTCAAGCATTTATACAATTTGCTAAATCAATGCAGTCCAAGACTTTCTTATATGATAAATTATTTGCAAATATTAATAATTGTATTTTATTTTTATTCTAGTATTTATTGTTTGAACAGAGATCAACTGCTGAAAACCTCCAATAATAAGGTTGATTGATTAGATTTATTTCTGTCAGAAATGGCCTGTTATTATTCATAACTTCAGAATTTGATCATTAGAACATCGTCAAACTGTAGTGTCGCAGTTGTTTCTATTGCCTAGTATTATGGATTAACAGTGGCATATCTACTTCGTTAGATTACTGAATAAGCTGCATAATTTTGCAATAATTGAATCGCAATTTGAGCAATGCTTGTTTAAATGATTTTATGCAATTTTGAAAGAAAGCTACATATTTATCTTTCAGTACACTTTCTCTTACAATATTTCTTTGAGGACAGATTATCAATTTTTAATCGGATCTTCATGACGACATTGGTTGCCTTGATTCCTGGACTACACTCTTTGGGACTTTAAGCTGAGAAAACAATTATATTGATGGAATGTTCTGTTAATTTCAATTTTAAAAGGTTTTTTTTTAAAGAAATATTTTTCCCCTTCTTTGAATATTGTAAATAAATATCACAGCATTCATAAAGAATAATAATTTGAAGCATTTATATCTGACATATATTAACATATATATTCACACTGTTCATTATATAAATCCCTATAATGTTTGTATCTGTTCTTAAATTAAACTGATAATTAATATTCTATTTTTGTATTTTAATAAAGTGAAAATAACAATATGGATTTGATAATCTTCCAAGATAATATTGGGAGAGTTTGGAAACATCCTTTCAGATTTATTGCATTCATCTGTAGAGTATATTGCATATCAGATAGTTTATCATATATCAAAACAGCCAAGTCGCTGAAAACGTATTTCAGGGTCCAGTAGACTGATTCATTAATAAATTATTACTTTTTACAATTCAAATCAAAGAAGTCAGTTTTGTCAATTGCAGGTCATTTTCCTGTAAAATAATCCTTCGATTTTAATGCAACATATTCTAAAATTTGAATAATGATTTTTTCTAATATTAAATGCAAGTATCTTAATAGCAATAAAATAATTGAAAAAATTGTGGTATTAAATTTTTTCCCCTATGCTTTCTTAAATGTTAGGTGAATGTTTCAAATTCTACAAGGAATTAAACATTGGTTGCCTCATTATTCATCCACTGTAATACAGAAGGTGTCTACATATTTTTAGAATGAATTTAATTCTGTTTAAGTAATACTTTACATGTACTATTTTTTAAAAATATATATTTGATCAGATAGCCTTTTTTTCTGAACTATAAGAGTCTGGACGATTTTTTTTATAGTTTTATTTCCTTCATGTAACTATTTTTTGAAATTTAAACGAAACATTACATCACCAAAAGGACTTTATCCCAATTATTTCCATTAATAATTTGGAAATTCTAAATTAAGGATCATTGGTGAAATACTACAAAATATGTGAAATGAATATTATAAGCAGGCCATTGTCTTCAAATTGCAAAGAGAAGTCACGAAGGGCGACAATTCTTCGGAATATTTAAAATTTTTGAAAGATGACTGATAAAGCAAATTACAATGCAGATCAAATTATGGAGATAATCTATTTTAAAACTCTTATGATAATAAAAAATATTTGAAAGACCACTATCCTAAAGTAAGAATATATAATAGGATATATACAAAAAGAAATTCATGGTAAAGTTAAACGATAATATGTAGAAGAAAAGGTAAAATTATACAAAATTATATGATTATTTTTCGTAAAAATGGTTTGGAAGTCTCGAAAACATGCAATTTACTGAATAGCGCTTTTTGTTGTTGTTGTTGCTATGGAAATCGAGCTTCATACACGAGGGCAAAACAGCCGTTATAAATAGTATAACATGATGAATAACAGTTTTAAAAAACTTCGTAGGGCATCCCAGATTCAGTTATAAAAGAAATAATTATATAGTAAAATTTTTCTCAGAAATGCCGTGATCTTCGGAAAGGCTTATCTAGTCTTACAGAACTTTATCTAGCTTTACCTTTACAGAACAAATACTTCCCGTTTTGTTCTGTAAAGAAAAAAACTAAGGAGCGTATATTGCAGTGTTATTATTTAATTAATTCTGTTTAAATTTACAACTCATACTCAAGAATTTAGAAATATCATTTGATCCACTAATGCTTGAAAACTACATAGAAATTCATAAACAGCGAATTTAGATATATAGACGTCAGTCATTGCCTACTACAATATTATATACACACACAAAGTAATTGGTTCATTTTAACATTCTAAAGTGATTGCATTTTTTAAAATTAAAATTTTTAAATGCATTTTCCGAAAAACTTTTAAAAAAAACTACGGGAAGCTACAGGAATTGTTTTTAAGACAATAGACTAAAATTTTGCTTGAATATTTTAATTGGTTCTGGCTATGTTATGAACTAAAATCTAAATTCTCGGTTCGTAATTATTTATTTTATCGTACATTTAGCGAAAAAAATTCATTAATTTTTAATAAAAAAAATTGAGTTTTCTTACAATATCGGAAATACATCTAACTTTTAAAATTACTGAAAATCTTTTAATTCATAGCACAATTAAATATGTTAGTTATATAAGGTGTAGAAATAGGTATAATAATTAGAATTTACTATAAAACGTTTGGAGTGATTGCAAATTTTCAGCTAAAAATTATTTAATATTTCAAAGTTAATAAAACTTCCTCCGAAATTTTATTGGGATTCTTAGTTTTATTCTCCATCGAATTAAAAAATATATTTCATATTTCTTTTTCTAAAATTTTATAAGTTTCAAAAAAAAGTGCTCCGAAGATAAGCACATACCTTAAGTAAAAAAATATATCACTTGCTTTCATGAAATCTGCTTTCTCAATAATGTGTGTTAAGGGGGGGGGGAAACCATCATATTTGTTTTGGAGGTTTATTGCAGTTCATTGGCCACCGGCAGGGGCATTCAGCTGCATCTTGGGAAGAGTTATGACGAGATTGTGAAATTCCATGGAGTGAAGAAAAACATATGCAATGTGGAATGCAGAAGTGAAATAAATCAAATGATGATAAAAAAAAAATTATTTTATAAATGAAACAAGGTGCAAAACTGTGAATTAAGAATATTTTAAATTGAGAGAAGAGGGTGTTTAGAGTCCGACGAAAGCGAAACTATAGCAAGGATCGAACGTGGGAAGAAATGTTGGAAGGACGGCGGACGAATTGACCGTGCCATGAAGGCTAACTTCTAATCTAAAACAATGTACAATTCGACATTTCTCTTCATCCTACTAGTATTTTAAATATAAATTTAAATATTCTACAGATTCTTTTCAGTATTCAGTGAATGTATCGCTTGCTTTAATGAAATCTGGTTTGGAATTAATGATTTGTGCAACGGATAGGATAGTAATTCGGACTGTAAAACAAAAAAGAAAAACGTCTGCAGTTTTGAGAGTGATTTTTATCAATAACTTTGGTGTTCTTTCAGAATTATTATGTTTTTATATTATTAAATCTGATTCGTTTAATATTCGTGCAAAACTCTTAGGAATATGATTAAAATATTTTTTAATTGATTAAATATAGAAAAAATATTTAACCAAAAAAATTTATATAAATGAAAAAATAATTTTTGATTTTAAGATGATGTAAAAATAATTTTTGTACTGTTATACTTGCAGAAGAAATTGCTTCATTTTTTATAAATTAAAAAAAAATCGCTTCGTGGTGCACATTAGTACTAACCAAAGTATACATCAAGTATAGTAGCACCAAGTCAAACGGTCTAGCTTGCAGAGCGCCAACATTCAGAGAGATTCACATTCATTTTTATTATAAATAAAGATAAAAGTGAATGTTTAAAAAAGAATGAAACACTGTTTTTTTTTGTAAATCAATTATAGTATTTTTTTTTGTGTGTGTTTTCTTACTTTTATTTACATATATTTTAGCATAAGAATTCGTACATTCTTTTCCAACTCGCGGCTCCTATTTTATGTAGAAAAAAATGTTCGTAACCAGGTGTAAAAATAAAATAAATAAATAAATAAAAAAGCAGATAAGGAAAATATTAATCAGTGATTGGTTGGTTTAGTTTGGTTCAAGTAAGCAAAGATTGATTTAAATATGTTATGCAGGAGGTCTAGATAGTTATTGAACGATTATTAATATGAAGATGTTTAAAGGCATGCATAATATCTGTTAATTCAGAGACGCGACATGCAAGATGTCCAAAATGCTAGAAAAGGCAGACTATTAAACTTAAAACTATGTAGTTAGTTTCTAAATTTTAAGCACTCACTAAAATTAAAAAAAAAAATAACTACGAAATAGCTTAAATGTTACCTTTTTTTTCCTTCTTTTTTCTTTATAATAAAGATGAACATGTGTGTATATCAGATATACAAACAGACAGTCTCTGTGTGTACTTTTTCTGTACAAGTCAAGTCGTTGGACCGATAACTACCAAATTCGGCACCTAATTAATTACTTTGAAGGGCAGAAATGTGCATTTTTAGTGATTTTTTTTTGAAATTTTTAATTAGTTTTAATTAATTAAAAATTAAACCAAATTTTGGCGTTTGTTCGCGAAAATTTTTGAAAATATATTTTGAAAATATATTTTGAAAATATTTTTTAATGCGCCCGTTACAACTGCTATATAATAGAGCAAATTTTAAAAATAAAACAAGAACAGATGCAAGTTTATGTTACCCGATGCTTCGTTCTAGAGGATCAAATCTCTTTACAATATTTTTGAATTTGAAATTAATGCATTTAAATTATCAGTAAGTTTAGATTAGTTTAAAATAAAAACAAAACAAAACCACGATATTTTTCCGTAAAAAGTTTTGGATATTTATCTGGATTTTTTTTTTTTTTTTATAGACGTCAGCCGGAAATATTTAGTAAAGCCTCATCTTAAATTGTATTTCAACATACTTAGAAAAGAAAGGCGAGTTTTCCCTCTTTCGTCACATTTCAAACGTAAATCCTCACGAACTATACGTGTCAAATTCGACAACGGTATTTCGACAGTCAAAACAGGATAACATTTAACAAATTACTAATTTGGGAGTAAAACAGGTGGCTCAGGTAAGCACACGACAGTTAACTTTATACGTGGCTTTTTTATCTGTTCGTGACGGTAATGTTGATGCATGCATTCTAGAAGAAAAATAGATAAAAAGATTGGTGCAAAAGAAAAACGAATTAAAAATAATCTCTTTCGGTTTTTAATATAAATTTCACACTTCTTTAAAAATTACTAAATTATTAAAATACCAAAAATTAAAATTACTAAAATATCCAATACTTTTTCATTTATACTACTATAATAACAAGTGTTTTTTAAAAATAAATTTTCCTACAATTTTTTTTACAGTCTTGTACAAGAAAAAAATAAATAAAATCGAACACTTAATTTGAAACATCATTGCCTGATAATTTTTAAAGTTCAATTCATTTATTTATATTTTGTTTTTAAAATCTATTCTTAATTATACTGAAACAAAAGAGTGCACACAATTTTTTTTAATATACTCACAACGCGCATAAGTTACAAATCAGGTAATTAAAAATGAGAAATATTATTGTAAAATAAACATAGAAATTTGCTTAATTAGAGAAGAAAATTGTACGGAAATATTGGTTTCATTATAGTTATTTTTATAAATGATTAAATATGATTTTGTGCAATATGTTCCAAAGTTATAAGACGGGGGGGGGGAAACACTGGTCAATTTTTTAAATTCATTTTTAATTAAAAAATTTCTATAGATATTGTTTATTTATATTTTTTCGTAGTTAAGAATTGAAAGTTCAGAACCAACAAAACTTCTTGATGTAGAAAATATAATAGAACATGAAGTAGGTATATCACAGAAATTGCCAGCAAAAAGAAAATAATTCCTGGAATATATTAATTAGGTTTTGTTCGGCTATTTAATATTTATTCAAATAATTTTTTAAATCAAGTCTTAAAAAGGAATTTTCCATGCTAAAACATTTTTATAAAACACACCATATATATATATTCACACCATAAGTTGTTATTTTTGAAAGAATATTTTGCATTTAATCATAATATAATTCATTTAATCAAACGTCCGCTGATAAATCAATTCTAACATATTTAAAAAAAATAATGAATCTATAAATCTGCAATTCCAAAATTATGGTTAAATTAAAGTCACATCCCATCCCCTCAAATAACATAAAAGGTTTCACTGCATTATGTAAGGCACTGCATTCACTGCATTTTAATTAACTGCATCAATTAACTTAAAATTAACTGTAAAACCTAAATTAGATATTGCAGCAATTTTTAGATCAAGCACATTTTTATTTTCGGATCTTACTATTTCAGAAAGAGAATTAAAACAAACTGACAGCGAAAGGAAACACCTAAATATAAGTAAATGCTGATTTTTTCCAAATGCCAATACATCATGGAAACAACAACCAAAAAAGCAGTCAATGACTGAAACTTTAAAAACAAGGTCCCGCTCATAGACATTTTTAGATTATCCGAATTTAGTTAAATCAAAATTCCCACGAGGGTTATTTTGAACATTCGCGAGTCATGACATGACATGAATGACAATAACGTCAGCACATCTTTTCCAAATTTTCGCAGAAATAAGTTTGTCTTCAAAGGAATTAGTGAACCCCAGGGACGGAATTGGAACTCGAACCCACCAATGGCGGATCATGAGGCTGATACATTTCCACATAGCCCAGATGAAATTCTGAAAAAAGTATTGCGAAAAAGTAAGAATAGGTTAAATATTTTTTTTAAACTTTATTTTTGAACAATACATATACATCCACTCTTGGCACAAAAGCTAAAAATATCAAACGCATATAACAACAGAAGCAGATACAATACTTCTTCACAAAATTCAGAAAACACAAACCAGCATGTTTAATCTGAATCAACAAAATAGGTAACACTTTTATTACTTATTTTTCAATGATCATCAGTTGTTTCTTTACTAAAAAATAAAAATAACTAAATGAATAGATATGATTGTCATTTCTCACTTTCGGACTTCAATGTGACCAATGAACAGCTTATATAAATGACAGTGGCATTCAATAAGACATACATACTTTTAAAGCTCAGCAACTAGTAAGTGCACTTGTTGAAAACTGCAATAATATTTTGTGAGCTTTTTCCTTCATACAAAATACGAAACAAAATTTTACATTTGAAAAAGCAAAAAGGGGAAAAAACCATTCTTGGAAATTCTACTTAAGAAATCAAAATGTAATTTGCTCTTCGATAGATAATTAAGTACATATTAAATTCAGATCAACATTTTTATAACTAAAAATGACTAGAGACCTTTCTGTGCAATAACAAATAAAAGAATTGATTCAGAGCATTAGCTTTCCAATAAAAAATACTTCAAATCAGAAAGAAAAGCATAAATAAGTAAAACAGGAAAGAAAATAAGATCTTCATTTGTATATTTAAAGGCGAGTACGGTAAGGGGTGATTGATCACTTCAAGACTTTGGAAAACTGCCATAAGGACAATCTTGAGAATTTCTAATAATTCAGGATATAAATGTTATATTTCTATATATTGGGAGTTCCCCAACTTTTAAGCATTGCAATCCAATTTTTACAAACCGAATCTTTAAAAACCTACTTCATATTTTGGCGCACTGATTTTTTTTTAAAGAGATAATATCGCACGCTCATTTTAAAAGAGATTTTATGGGTACAAGATAAATTTTGTAAAAAAAAAATATTTATAATGATATCTAATAAAGATGATCATCGTAATGAGCTGCATTAAAATTAATGTGTGCGTAAAGGAAATTGCCATAGCGAGAAAAAGCTTATGAGCAATGGGCTATATCATGTGCAAAAAAGACAGCTTTTTATATACATCATCCATGTGTTTAAAATACATTTATATATTTTATTTCTTATCATTTGGTACGAGTTGCTTGTTTGCGTATTTTTTGCGATTTAATAAAAAATTTATGCCATAACGTGTTTTTTTTTTTTTTTTTTTTTTTTTTTTGCAAATTTCGAATTTGATTTATCAAAAAAATTGACAAAATCTTGCTCTACAGTTTGAGAACCCAGGCAATATACTAGGAGACAGATAAAAAGTGCTAAAATCATTACAAATCAATTTTTGTTTTCATGCATCATTTTACACATTTGCTTACCTAACAGATTTCTCAAGAATTTTTAAAATAAAGTTTAGTTACAAAATATTTTTTTTAACAGTTAGAATTTTAACATCTTCAGCAAGATATTTTGTTTGATGATATTACCTTTTCATTTTATCCTTCCAGGATTAAATATGAAACTAAATATACATAAAAAAAAGGTCAAAAAGATAATCTATGAACAGAAAGAATTTAGATTAGTCATCCAGATATTCAATTAATTATCACCAAGATATTTGTTAATTGGTAAATTCTCCAAGAATAATTTTAATTTTTCCTTTCTTAACAGGAACTGTAACTTTTTATCTGCTCCGTAGCATAAAAACAGCATCCGAGAAAACTATCAGGAATTTCCAGAATTGTGAAAGTAAAAAATCTGGATCACAATCACCCCTTTAAAAGTATATCTAATAATTGCAATTTAAAATAATAAAAATAAATTATTATAAACATTTAAATAAAAATGCATTATTAGTTTAAGATCATCGGTCATTCTCCACCAAAGAAGGAAAACTGTATTTTATAACTAATTTGAAACACATCTTTTACAACAAAATTATGAATTTCCAAAAATGATTCTTAAAATACTGTAAAACATAGATAAATAAGAAAAATGGCATGCAAGAAATGGCAATAATTCACTACTTGATTTAAAAAAGAAAAATTTCATGTAAATGATTTTTTTTAAAGAACATCTTTTCTCTCATTAAAATTCTAATACATTAGGTACATTTAGCACATATTTTTAAGTACCATTTAAAAATTTCAGTAAAAATGTTATTGTACATTAATATATTTTAATAATATACAAAATTAGCAGAATATCTGAAAATATGCTTATTTGCCAAATTCCAATTTGCATATATTTCCGATACCCCTAAAATATATTTACACATAACAGGTTATAAAATCTTAGTAAAACACAGTAAAGTTTTATTAAAAATGCACAAAAAAATAAGCTCCAATATTAAAAGTACAGGAATTTTGATGTAAAAATTTGATTTAAAACAATGAGCAACAATATTTTAATATTTTTTTTAGTTTCAAGTTCATTGACTGCAAAAGAAAAAAAAAAGTCTTTAATTAGAATTAAAAAAAATTTACATTAATTTTTAAAATGTACTTTCGAAAGGCAAGAAAAAACAGGATATAGTTACTTTAACAGATGCATACCAATTTTAAACAGTAGAGATTACATTATCATATTTAGTAATTACTATTGAATGAACTTTTTCTTTGATATGTAGAAATAAAGAATTTATTGCACTACTTACAAAAAAAAAAAAAAAAAAAACCTTATACTGCAGAATACGAAGTACATACTCATTTAAAAAAAACTTGACAACATCTTGATTCAAAAACCTCATCAACAGCTTTAACAATATTCAAATATATTTTTAAAAATTCTCAAAAAAAATTTTTTTTAATGCATATATTCATTGCAAAACACTGTAATGCTCAAAAGTTCACTAACAAGATTTTTTTTAAAATTTATATATAACATTATATAATTGTACAAATTTATGTAATTATTTTCACGAAAAGTTTTCTTTTCATAATCAACAGCAAACTTTTCTAATTGCATTTGCTTTCATATTTAACTAAAAGAATAAAATCAACTGAAACATAGAATAGAAAAACAAAAATAAAAACTAACTGGCATCTCATACTAACTAAATTCAGTGGTACAGCTTCTTATTTGTAGCATTATGAAAAAGTCGCTAAAGATTTTTTCCCCTCTAAGCTACATTAATAACAATGCAATAAATTTTCTCTTCCAAGATGAGGCACAAATATTTAGCTGCAAATCAGTAAATTAACAAACAACAAAGAAAACATTTATATCCAACATTGAAAGCAGTCAAATGCAAATTGCAGACAGGTATCTATAAAGGGAATAAACAAGTGGTAAACATTCATATATATATATATAATTTATATAGAAAGTTTATTAAATGAAAAACGCCCTTTGAATTTCAAATAAGTCAACCATAAAAATTTGGTTTTTTTTAAATAAAAAGGGATTCATAAAATAAGATTCAAATAATTTTTGAAAGTGTACAATAGACTTCCACATACTATAGCCAATAAAAAAAAATTTACAACTGAAAGTAAAGAAATTAGACACAATCAATAATTTTATATGAACCATGTTTAATAAGTAAAAATATAATTATACCTCAAAAGTTGGTCCCTATAAATTAAAATATCAAAAGATTCACCAAACTCAAATTAGGAACAAGGCCATATATAAATATTGTTTTACTAAAAAGTTTAAAAAATGACTACATTATACTAATATTGCTTGACATGTTCAGTATAAAACTGATGAAAAAATAAATGCACAACTCATAAATACAGTACATGCAGTATTCAGATAAAAGAAACCTTGTCAAAATTAAAAATTCACCTACAGTGATTTGAGCAAACAGTTTAATAAAAAATACTGGCTGGAGCAAGATTCATTTAGCTCGGTCAATACAAAAAGAATTTTAATCTTGATATATGAAAGGACTAGGGACAATGCATTAGCTTATTCTTTTTTAGGTTTTGGGAGAGCAGATGGGACAACTTTGGATACAACTGTCTGAGTAGCAGAAACAACACCAGTGCCAACAGTGTACGTTGTTGAGGCAGCCCATTTCACGCTACCTACACCAAGCCCAACAGCACCAGATCCAATGTTATAGAGGCGGGATGACATTCGCCAAATCAATCCTCCATTAGAATCATCATTTTGGTTATCTAAATAATAATAATGAATTGAATCAAGAATAATAAATATTTGTTCGTTTTAAATTTATAACAAGTAGTACAATGCCAGTACAAGCTTGTACAATGCATAAAAAAATATATCACAATCAATATATATATATGAATATCACTTTTAGAATGCACTCTACATCTTGCAAAAAATAAATAAAACAGCATTCTAAAACAACTGTTTAGTTAAATCAGATGTACAGCAATGATCATAGTCATCTATGATACTATATTAACCAATTCCATTTAATTAATAAATTAACTTCAATTAATTCAGTTTTGTTTGTAAAGTTTAGGCCTTTGAACCTAAAGAATTAAAATGTAAAAAAAAGTTTGCAACATAAATGTTAAAAGGTAGTACTTCCATTTTTTTTTTTTCTGAGTGCATGAAATCAATCAAGTATATCAATATTTCAAACACAAGAACAGCAATTAATTTTACCTTGCTCTCCTTACATTCATTTATTACATTAACTTAGATAAGCAGCAAGATATTTGATCAACATTATTGTTTCTATACTTAATTCTGCATCTTAAAAAAAAGTGGAACGAACTCAAAATCCACAAATTATACGACACATAAATTTTTATCAACTAACAATATTTTTTAGACATCGAACCTTTTATAATATAACTTGCAAGTAATAGTGATATTCAAATTGAATAAATACAAATATACATATATATATATTATATATATATAGACTAATCTCTTTATTGCTAACAAGAATTGGATTTTAAGATTCTAAATATCAAAATTAACATTAATATTTTTAAAATGTTCAATTTTATCTTTCTGAAGTACGAATAAAATATAAA
This sequence comes from Argiope aurantia, assembly GCA_026543865.1. Lineage (NCBI taxonomy): Eukaryota > Metazoa > Arthropoda > Arachnida > Araneae > Araneidae > Argiope > Argiope aurantia. The sequence continues at coordinate 28,784 of JAPMOR010041037.1, read as the reverse complement.
CCATATTTAAAGCACGATTTACCCATGTTACCCACTGCCCTGCTACATGGAGGCACCTTAAAGATCAAATGATTGTAAGCAAATAGGTTTCCAGATTTCCTGGAAAGTAATTGGTAAAAGATAATTACAAGGGCTCAATGAAAATAATATTTTTATGGAATCTATTTTGCTCTACCTTCAGTACCCATGTTATTTGTAAGAATCATTATTTAAATATAGCAAAGGCCCTACTGGGAGGTCGGGTGATCTTTGCTAAATCAAATAGAGTAGTCAAACTTATTGAATTAAATCATATTATATAGATAAGGCTTTTATGGTTTCTGAATATCATTTATACAGCATAACATTTTATTCATATGATAATATTGATTGAAATTTTTGTTATTAATATGGAGTGCGTAGTGAGAAATTACTGCAAAGGTTAAGTACTTTTAAGCACTTTTTAAGCACCTTAACCGAAAAAAATAAAGCCCCTTTGTATATGTCAGCATACATAAACCTGCATATTTTCTAAGCATAAGTTATTTTCTGTTTTATAATAACATAATTTTTATTGAAAAAATTCTATTAGTTTTAAATGTGCATTTTTAAAATTTTAATATTTATTTCTATATTTGCACAATGTTTTTTATTGTAAAACAAATAAATTATGTCTTTTTGGCTATGACAAAAACAAAAAAAGATCATAAAAATAAAAAAAACTGTCAATACGAAAAATTTAAATTAACTTTTAAAATAATTAATTTAACAATCAAGATCTGCGATACATTTCAATATTTCTTAAAATAACAAACTACCGGTTTATTTAAATAGATAAATAATATCTGAAAATGCTGCCATTGATGTAGTAGCATGCCATGACTAAACAGTTTGTATTTAATTTTTAAATATGCAACAACAAAAAGATTCAACATAGCTGGGATAGAAAGTGTAAATTTCCTCCTGCATTAATTCACTAAATTTAAAAACGTTAGTTACAGTCTTATAAAGCTATGCATTCCGAAATGATTACCATTACAAGACTGACAAAAATATCACGAAATTGATGATAGATCAAAGCCATGTTCTAAATAAGTTTTTAAATAAAAAAAGTAGCAGCGTCCACACACAACACATGAAAAGTTAAACATACATTAATCAGATAAAATTTAAATCTATTCTTAAATATATCAAACACTAAAAAAATTTTTAATGTTAGAGAAGTTTATGAAAAAATTTTTCGAACGTTTTTGAGCTGCAACAAGTATGGTATAGTACACATTTCTTACTGCCATTTCCGGATATCTCTTTCAATACACAGCAATGCACATTGTTGAAGAAGGAAGGAAAAAGGGGAAGAAAGAATGGGAAAAAAAGCCCTTTAAGTGTTATTTTAATATGTGTGGATCCTCCTTTTCCCGTCCTTCCTTTTCTTGTTTGTCTTTCTCGATACATCTAATAAACAAGTTTTTACGATTATGCTTTCGAACTACCGTATTCAACGTGTGGAGAAACAAAAAGCTGTCCTTGTTCTTCTCGAGAAAATCAAGCCCTTTTTTTCAAAATTAAGCCCTTTTAAGGTTCTTAAAAATGGTTTTCAAATTTAAGCACTTTTTACAACACTATGCCCCTTGTAATATGGTGTGCTGTATCTATTTCTTAAAATCTAAGTACTTTATAAATAATATACTACAGCACAATACAAAGACATAAAATTTCATTTTTTTTTTCTTTTACAATCAAGAATTCTTGCTTTTGACAAAATTACTATAATTCTACACATATGATCATAGTCATTATTATGTACATTTTAAAAAAATAATGAGAACTATAGAATGCATTAATAATTTACTTTGGTCATTTTCCTTTTTTTCATCTTCAGAAATACGATCTTCATGCTCTTCAGATACTTCACCCTATTCAAAAAACATATTATTTATTTCAATTAAAAAAATCAATTATATAATATTAAAAATGCATGCATAAATTAATGAAGAATTTTTTTTTATCAATTTGAAAGTTATGCATTTCATTTTATAGTACACAACAAAAATATCTGCATACAAATATTATAATTATATAAATAAAAAGACATTTTAAAATTTAATTTAATTTTAATTTTAATGCAGAAAGAATCTTCTGGAGTTATCTAAGTAGGCGCAATTGAAGCCTATCAAATACACTAACTCTCATTAAATTATTAACGAACGAAGAAATTAATAAAGTTATGAAAGAAGAATTAAAAGAAATGCTTACTTTTTTAAAGCATGCTGATATTGGTTGCAAAACTTTCGCCATTGTTAAACAGAATTATCGTATTGAAGAACAACAGTTTCAAAGCCGCATAGACAGGAGAAAACACGTTTTAAAAAATAATAAATTGTTATTGTTATTATTTTTTAACTATTAATATGAATGTAACAAACATACAAAACTTTCAAACAATCGATAGGATTTGTGAATACTGCAGAATAATCCAAGATAATACGCTTTAAATATGATACGTGTAAACGTAAACAGTTAATCGTCACCAATTGCTGTCTTCTCTTGAATAAAAATATACAGCGCCAAGATCAATAAAGTAGACAAATATTTTGAAATAAGTTAGATCCTAGTAAAAATTTTAACTAAATAACACGAAATGCGGAAGAATTTAATATGAAACCAAAATACATATGCAATGAATGGTAATGTATGATGTAAAAATTTTAAAAGCAAACGCGCATATTATTCCAAAAGTAATTGTGATGCCAAAATAGCGAAACAAGACTCTTATGGCAACCTTTTGACATAACCAAACTCAGCTGTGTCAGCTGGTTCAAACCTGCTAGCTTCCGAGATAAACAAAAAACGAGAAATCAAAACTAACTACATTCGAACTCATTTTCTGTTTCATTATCTACGAAATTGAAAAAATTCAAATATATTTCTAATATAATACTCCTATACTTTAATGTTAGTGTTTTTAAGATTAAATATAGGATAAAATATAATATTTATAGAAAGAATTTAAAGAGATTGAACATTTTAATTGAACCGGCAATAAGAAAACTTAAACTGCACGAAAACAATATCTCTTCTTATTTCTTATTTTCTATAAAAGATATTATATTTCATTCAAAATATTATATTTAGAGTTGTCGTAACAAAAAATTTCTAATCATACATTTTAAGCCCATGTAGCAATTTTTATACAAATTTCATCAGAATTTCTTTTGCGTTGAGCATTTTTTTCCTTGTAGATCTAAAATACAATATCATTATATTTAAAACAAAATTAACATATGATAATTTATATTCTTGTGTAGAATTTAGATGATATAATTATCAGATTATTGAATATTATTGACAGACATAGACGCATCTTATGAAAGATCGCAGAACGTAACAGAGTAAATACTTGGTTCAGGACCCCTATTTTAAGCTATATTCAATATTTTTTTTATATGTAATAAATATTTCACATCTTCATTATTTTAATGATTAGTCCATTGTAAAACATGTTTTTTCCGAGGTCGAATGAAACATGCTCAATTGTCATACAGAAATGAATCTGGCTGCTTTTTGTATCTATGCAATATTTCTGATAGCATGTTGACGTCATATAATTTCTCGCATTAGCTGTTATGGGAATCGTCTGTTTTCAGGATTTGATATGAAAGAAAATTTTTTCAGAGTTGTGTTTGTTATTTTTTAAATGCGTATTTGAATGTGGTTGCTCAAAAATAGGTAACGCTTAAAATGGACATCGACAGAGATTTAGATGCTGGCTTATTACAGCAATTTAGTTGTCTTGGAACTACGGATAGGGATGTCCTCATATCGCAGCTACAAAAACTTTTGGGAAATCAACTTAATCCTGCGGGATGTGCATTTTTCTTGGATATGAATAATTGGTATATTGATGTCGCTCCTTAAAAAATTAATTTCCTCTCTGTTTTTTTTTTTTTTTTTTTAAGGACATTGCAAATTTTTGCTCAGTACATTGATGACATACTTGTTTACGAAATAAAGAAATCGACTGATATTTAATGTTATGTCCTCTATTACTTACAGTTTGAAAAGAAAATAATCATAACTCTTCAGAAATAATTATTTTCAACAGGAAATAAAATGGGTGGCATTGTATAGAATTTAAAAAACATTTATAAATAGTCCAATTTATAAAGCATTAAGATAGGATAAGTCCAGTTAAAGCGTTCAGAATGATTAAAATATATTGTATTTGAACTATTTTGTATCTCTGAAATTTTTCTTTAATAGTCTAATTACAAGGATGAATTATTTTATGAAATTTATATCACATACTAAGAAATAACAAGATTTATAAAAGTCTTGCTTGCTGACCTGCTTTATTACTATATTCTGACAAATTTGTATGCAGTTTTATTAGTTTGAAATATTACATTAAATGCACAACTCTTGAAAAAGATAGCTGATCTCTAGTTGACAGTCTTCTATTATGCCTCTGTACAAATTTTTCGTAATGTGATTGTTTTAATTTCCAGAATTATCACTAATAAGTGTTCTTTGTAATATCAGAACATGAATTTGGTATAAATTATAAAAATTTTTCCTGATAAATTTGCTCAGTAAAAACTAATGCATTTAAAAATGAATAAACTGTAGCTATTTAATAAAATTTTACTTTTTTTTTTGTATGAAATATAATTCTATTATAATTTTTACTATGAATTGACATTCAATAAATTGAAGTTTATCTTTGCTGATATTGTTGGATCTATGTATGTTCAGTATTTTTGTATGCTATTTGGTCAGTTGTAAAAGAATGGAACTAATTTGTATTACATTGTAGTCTCATTACTAAAATGCATATAACATCCAATTATACATTGTGTATTGCTATGGCATTGCATTTTTTTTTATCCTATAATATGTGTAAGCAATTCCATAAACCGTGTTTTTATTATATATTTTGTGTGTATTACATGAACATGAAGTAATTCTTTGAAATATATTTAAGCCACAGAATATTTGATTACAATGTTCCAAAGCATTTTGAATGACTGATAATTTTATCTTGTTAGGTCAAGTTGATAATTCATATTGGTTGAACTACTTGATATCTTAATACCATGATAATTTTACATGGATTTTCATACAAGGAATTTAATTCCTTATAAAACATTAAATTTTAAAAACTGTTTGCTTTGTTTTTATTTTTTTATTAGGAATTTCCTATTTCTGGTATAGTTTTATTTCATATGCAATTATTTGAGCTAAGACAAAGTTTTGACAATAACAATTAAAAAAAAAGATTAATTTTTAATGCTGTAGTATTTTTTCATTCTATCTTTATAAAAATTGGTTCTTTTCGTTAATTTGATTGAATAATTGGAATTTTCATCCTCTAAAATATATTAGCTTATTATGTACTTATTGGTTGTGATTTAAAATTTGCTTTTTACAAAATACATCATTGAAGCCCCATTTTAAGTAAATTTTGATGCTTGTTTTAATGGGACCATTGAAAATTTTTATTCTTTACAGATTATATAATGTTCTATAACTGCTTATAATTTTTAATAAAGAAATTAGTTATCGTTGATTTCCTTCAGTCTTTGAAGTAAGAGCAAAGAAAAATTATTTTAATTTTACAAAATAAATTTCAGTTAATGAACCTGAATAGAGAATTTCATGGATAAAATTTGTATTTAAACTGTAAGTGAATCGTTATATAACTGTGTGTTGTGACTTATGCCACTTTACAAGCCCGCTGACCGTTATCTGTTAGCGATTTAAGTCAAGGGACTGTCTCTTGTTTTTTCAGTAGCACCAACTAGGGCCAAGAGTATGACTTGGTTACTTCATGTGTCGCATTCGCTTGCACAACCCTTTCCTATGGGGGGCACATTCACACACCTCGCAGATAGAACACAGAACATCCATGCCTGAACCCGGACTCGAAACCGGGATGCCCAAATCACGGGGAAGATGCGCTACCCCTATGCCTGGATGCCGGCAGTTATATAACTAATGAATATTTAGACTATTTATTTTTGAATTGTTTTAAATACTAATATTGCATATAATGTGATAATAAGAATTAATATTTTTGGCATTTCATAACATTCCAGTTCTAATCTTAAACAACTTTTATTGACATGATAATAGTTTCCACTTTAAGATTAAAAGATTACCAATTTGCGATTAGATACCATCTTTACGCCATCATGTAAGTCAGCCCAGTTCATGTTTAACTTGTTGGAGTTTAGTGTTTTCTGGCTGATTTGGTGTGGAATTTTTTAAAGGGGGGGGGGAGATGCTGTTATCCTGAAAATCTGTTTAAAAATTATGTTGCAAAGTAACTGTATTACAATATCAAAGTGGATTGCTAATCTAATTGATCAATCCAATACCTAAAAATATTATATCAATTTTATAGTATAATTAAAATTTTTATTAAAAAAATTTCTACTTTTCAGGAATTTGCAAGCTGCAGTATGCTCCTATTTTGATTTTGATTCTCCTAAAGACAAGTTACCAAAAATGGCTTTTGTTAGAGATGTAACCATAGGTGAAGGTGAAGCTGTACCACCAAATATGAAGTTTATAAAAACATGGAAAATACAAAATCCAAGTAATTATTTCAACTTTTTCCTTCTACAATGCATTTTTTATATCTATAGTTTCTGCTTTTGAATTTATAAATTTAAAACAAAAGAGTGAAAAAAAGAAAGATTAAAAAAAATAAATAGGAATCTATTGGAATATATTTTATAAAAAGAATAGGATATTGCTCATTACAAAAGTACTTTGATAGCAGTTGTTATTGAGTGTTATTATAAACTAGCCGCCTTTGGCGACCAGCCGGTTCGCCAGTATTACCGCTCGCTACAGTTTTCAATTAAATATTTTAAGTAACTGGTCTCTTAAAGGATTCTCAAACAAAACATTTTTAATCTTCAAATTTTGATAGTCATACCAAACTTATACTGTTTTGATCGTTTCGTTCAATTTACTATACATATTTTGCTAATTTGTTGTCATTTCCGGCAAAACTTAATTTAAAATGTAAATAATGAAATTGCAATTAATATTAAGATATATTTAATAAAACCAAGCGTTTTATTTTATTTAGCATCTTTGTTGTTATTTATTAATTATTATTATTATTGAATGTGAGTATTGCAAACAGAATCGCTCGGTATTTAAGTCTTATGTTAACTACAAAATATTTTTCATAATTTGTGTAATATCTCAAACAATAATTCAACAAAAATTTCTCAGATTCAGCATAAAATTCAGTTTTTAGTTTTGCTTTCAAAAGGATTGAAATGAAATCAATAATAATATTTTGTTCCTGCTTATAAATATATTTCAAAAATTATGAAGTCTAAATTTAATGCAGTAAGGTATCATATTCTGATAAATATTCTGGACACACCAAATTTTAAATAAATGAATGAATGTTTGTATTTTCCACGATCAACTAAGACTTATTTATGAAATTTTGAATGTTAAAAATTTAGAAAAGCTCCACATTTTCATAATCTTAGGGCAATTTAACTTGAGAAACCTGCGCTCTGATTAGCGTATTTTCTTTGAAGCGATCGATGAAAAATCTAAAATTATCCTTTTTTTATTGAATAGTGATATTCAAATTTTCATAAATCAGTCAGTTTAAGTGATTTGAAATTAACTCTTAAAAGTCAGTGATTTAGTTGATTGAAAATTAACTCTATGACCACCATAAAATCTGTGCTTTCTCTTGTGGTGTATGTATTCTCCTTAATATCCGATCGAATAAAACATCATATACAAAAGTACTACATAGAACAAACACATCAAAAGTAAACATAACATTTCAATAGTTGCCAAAAACAAAAGAGAGAAAAATGCAATTAATAAGCAGACGATATTTAGAAAAGTACAGATATTTAGACTGGAAAATGAAATTATCTGAAATTAAAAACACACGCAGACGATATTTACAAAAGTAAAAATATTCAAACCTGAAAAGGAAAATATATAAGTTATTCCATCAATAAATGCCATAAGTTTGTTTACATCTTCATTATTTTATGAGTCATTAAATATCAAAATGGATCCGGGACTGAATAAACACCCTGTATAGAGAGTGTAAAAGATCATAAAATAATTTTTCTTGAATTTATTTTTTAGAAAAAATAATATTTCATATTTGTTTCATTTCTTACAGACACTTGCCGAAAATTATAATTTTGCTGATTTCATTTCCAAAAAGATTTAATTTATTTTCAGTTAGAGCTTTAATCAATGTGATGGCAACACTTTGAAAAAAGCTATTTTTTTCTCATGAATGCGAAACGTGCTTAATCCTCATTTTTATTTTTGACGAAAAAAATTATTGAAAAACATAGTTAAAAAATTTATTTAAAAATTCATTAAAAATAGAAATTTAATTTTAAGATTAAAACAGTAGTATCATTTAAAAGATAAATTTTTTATCTTTAACTTCATGTAAAAATCTTTTTTGTGCAGTAATATTTTCGGCAGGTATAGCAGAAATATGTCAAAATTTCGCTTAATTTTTAAATAAATAAAATTCTAGTTAAAAATTCGAAAAAATAACCCCCAGGTGCACATTCCCGGCCTCCAAGGTATACACGTGCCAAATTTGGTAGCTGTATGTTGAATGGTCTGGTCTGTAGAGCGCCAACACACACACACACACACACACACACACACACACACACACATTGAGCTTTATTATAAGTATAGATGTAAAATATCACTTTATACTTCATTTATTAATTTTCATGCCTTTAGTAATTTTTTGTCTCTGTAGCAATTTGGCTTCCTTGGTATGAAATAGATGTACTTCACTTGTTTTATACACTTTTTTTGGTTGTTGTATGAAAGGCAGACAATTTGAGTACTGCTGTTCAGATAATGAAAATAAATACCAACAATTAAATATAAAACATCATAAAATATGTGTTAATGGTTATTTATTTTAATTTTGCTGTTTTGTAATATGTTGATCGGACTATGATGTCTTTTTATAATTTTAAAACAATACATTTTTTTTTATCTTCCTGATTTCTGCAAGATTTTTTTTAATCCTTACAATTATTAACCAACAACTTCCAGTTTTAGAGCTTGTAACTAAGAAAACTAAGTTCTTATATATTTACTTTTTGTTTTAAAAAAATTGTAATTTAGATATTTTCTCAAACAATATTGAAATTCTGAGACTATAGGTGTTTGTAAAGATTCATTATTTTTTTTTATAAACTCTTAATATACCAAGCGGCTAATAGTTTTTAATTCTTTAATTTCCCTTGAGAGATGGATGTTTTTAAAATAAATATTCTAAACTTCTTTGTATGTATCCTAAAGCCTTTTTCATTAGTATGGTTTTCAAATATGTATATCTAAATATGAATTAACTGTTTTGGAACCAATAAAAGAGAAAGCTGGTTCAATTGCTTGGAAAGTTAATTAATTTAAACATGCATCACATCTATTTTGAAATCACAGTTGCTATCCAAAAAATTATTTTGTATTTTATGTAAGATAAATATAGATTTTTTCTTTTTTGGTCTTCAAATAATTGCAACTTTAAGCAGTTTTTTTCCTAACTTAAGTGTAAAATTTGCTGTTTGTGTCCATATATTGTATTAGTGCACAATTTGACACTGCAAGATTAATAAAAAAATGTTATTTGGCATTCATGATTTGCTTGGCAATATTCCTTGTTACTATAGCAGAAAAATAAAATAAACTCAAAAAGAAAAGTATTACGTTATTATAAATATTTTTAATTTAATAATGTTACTACTTCGTTAGTGCTTTTTGTGAAAGAATCTTGCAACCATGCACTGACTTGGCTTCAGCGATAAAATTTATTGTAACCCTGCTGATATGGGATCAGTTATGATTAAGTATTTCACTTCAAGTATTATTTTCAAAAATATACAAGCTCAGATTTTTGAATTCATTCTGCCATTTTGCTTATCAAATAAAATTTTTATATGAAAATTCTAATTATTATTGTAAATTGTATATTAGGATTGTTAAATATAATTTTCCCCCTTTTTGGTAGTAAATTCTAAAATTTATTTTATATACCTTTAGGTGATGAAAGGTGGCCTCCTGGATGCTGCTTACGATTTACTGCAGGTGATCAATTAGGTCATGTAGAGCGTGTTATTGTAGATGCATTAGAACCTTATGAAATGACTGATGTGTCAATAGAAATGGTTAGTCCTGAAGCTCCAGGTATTTATCAAGGTCAGTGGAGAATGAGTACAGCTACTGGACAGTTTTTTGGTGGTAAATATATCCTTTTCTTATAATTTTTTCCCTTTCCCTTTTGTTTATAGTATTAGCACACATACACACACATATATATAACTAAAAAAAGTAACGATTTAGAGGTAAATTTTTTTAAAAATTTATCATCTTTATGTCAAAACAAATTAAGATTTTTGTGAAATTTTGGACTAAATACGCTCATGAGGAAGCTATCTGTGTCAACATGTATATTAATAATATAAATGACCATCTTGAGAGGAAGTATAAAAATGTACTTGGTCCATATAGAAATCTATAGAAAATCAAAATTTCAGAATTTCTCATTGATAAAAAAAAATTATGATAATTCTGAAAAGCTGATTTCCTATTGTTTCCATAATGTTTTTTTGCATATTGTAGTATCCTTTATAGTATTTATAATCATACTGTAATCCACAGATTCTGTACATGCTATGATTTTTCTTTTTTGTCTATATAGTTTTTATTTGCATATTTAAAAATTTACATTTTTACCCCAATTCTCCTTTGTATGAGGGAATTATGAGGCTTGCATGACAGAGGAATAAGATAAGATTTGAAGAATATAAAATTAATAAATATTCTATTTTGATACCCCTTTCATGTAATGATTTATGTTTTTGGACATGCTAAGCAAGAGCTAATTTTGAAATCTTCATTAATGCTAACACATCTTAAAAGCTTTTTTCTTTTAGAATCATTTCCACTGACTGCAGTTTATTTATTATATTTTTTCTCTTTCTGGATGTTTTTTCTTCCATAATCATTTTATTTTTTTATGTAAAAAAAAAAATTAGTAATCTTTTGCATTTAGAGCAACAAAAGTTTAAATAATTAACTTTCATAATTTAATATTTATTATATTACTTATTACTTTATTATAGTTGCTCTAGAATATCCCTTAATTGAAATTAAATGGTAAACATGCTTTTAAATAGAAATTAATTTTTTCAATGTGAAATAATACAAAATGATTTACAGTATGAATTCATACATTGTGACATTATTATTTATAAAAATAATGCATAATAAAATGTGTTTATAAACATGGTTATTCATAAATAAATTTTCGGAAAAGTGGAATTTTATTTTAAGCCATTTGTTTTGGATAATGGAAGTCCTACTTTTTTTTATTGTTCTATGTTATTGGTTTATATTATTTAAATATATATGTATGTTATGTAACCTATATAGCATAATAATGTATACTAACTTATATAATTTAAAAAAATTTAAATTGTCATCTTACTATTGCATTGTAACACCCCGACAAATAATTTTAATAAGCAATACATTAAGAAAAATTAAAAACTTGTATTGTTAGCATATTTATTTATTTAGAAAATGTATCGAAATGTAATAGGACATACCCATTCTTTCCTAATGAATGCTGCCCCATTCCTCTCAATGCATATTTTATAAAACATGCAACATTTAAGCTATCTTTATGATATATTTATAATTTTATATGTAATAAGACTGAAAAAAAAATTATTGAAAAGATCAGAATTTCTATTTACTTTTCTGGTATAAAAATAAGGTTTTCTGTTTTTAAACACAAACCATTCTATTGCAGATGTAACAATTAGAATGAAACAAGATGCTGTAGTTTTTCTGTCTAATGAAGAAACTAGAAATGGTTTCTAATATTTATTCAGACATACATGTAGCTTTCCAAATGCTCTCGGTTCTGCTCTATTATATGTATGGATATTTCCAAATCAATTATTTCTTTCCTAAGCTAATTTTAAATATCTGTAAATTTTTCATAGCTGTTTGTGTTATTCTTTAATAGTTTCTTTTTTTTTGCTCTAAAATCAAAAGGTCAACCTACTTTACTTGGATGTTGAATGAATGGGGGGGGGGAGATATCTAGATCATACTATGATGTAATCCTGTATAGTTTGTTGTAAATCTAAATAAAAATGCTTTTATATGAATTAACATCTTTATCAAGTGTAATTTTTGCATAAAACAGGATGGAAATGTATAACTGTAACCTGTCTTGAAAATCTATTTTTAAAAATTTATTTTAATCATTTGTGTCAGAATATTAGATTTTTTTTTTTTTTTTTTTTTTTTTTTTTGTTTCTGGTGTAGAAATTAAAAAGAATGTTTTTTCTCCTAACTTTATTTTCTTTTTCTATGGTTGATTTTAATTTTCTGTTAATAAAATGTCAAATGTGTTATGAACTAGCCTTCTTCAGCACCCATTTGGTGCATCCAGTTTATTAGTTATTCTTATTCAACTATATCAATAAGATGTAATATTTGCCAGTTGTTTGAATTAAAGCTATTTATCAAATAAAGTCCATATTTTATTATTTTATCAAGCTAAAATTAATTGTTGATTTTTTAAATTTTCGTTTAATAATTTGCTGCCCTATGAAAAGTATTAAAGTTTTATCCAAAGAAATAATTTTCTGTTGAAGTTTTTGAACATAATAAACTATCTATTTTGAAAATGTAAAGATAAAACTGGAAATTCGAACTAGTAACTATTATAAATGAAGTAAAATGCTTGATATTGTAAATTCTTAGATTGTTTCTACAAATTTTTTTTTAATAATCAAAAAATGATATTCAGATACATCTAGTATCAATTAGTAAAGATCTTCAGTTACATCAATTTAAACTTCAGTTTGTCAGTAGAGGAATTAAGTCTGTTTTAAAAAATTTGTAAATGGATGCAGTTATCTTACGTCACTTCTCAAATTTTAATTCTACCTTGCATTATTGAAACAATTGAAAATGCATTTTAATTTTAAGTAAATATGACATTAAAATTAAAAAGATTGCTACATTGAAATAAAAATTGGAATAATCCTTGTAACTTGAATCAGTATTTGAGAGTATTTTAAAAAAATATTTATGTGCTGTAAAAAAAAAACATGCATTTGTGTCCTGGTTAAAATCCCTATATTTAATTTATTCCTACTTATTATGTTCTATTAGTGGTATTAAAATCAATATAAAGTTTCTTTTTGTATTTTAAAATATATTAATGTGTTTTACACATAAAATTCAGTAAAAATACATGAAAATATTAGGAAGAAAAATTTTACGTCAATATTTTGTCTAACTTAATTCATTAAAAACTTTCAAAGTGTCCTTTAAAAAAAGTTTTTTTTTAATGACTCCCTGAAATTTCCACTCCCTGAACCTAGGAATAATTGCTTTATAACGTGTTTTTGTATTCTTTATTTTTTTCCCTTTCTATAAGGAAGAAAGAAATAAAGGTTAAGCTTAATCCCCTGAGTAATTACAAATTATAATAAAAAAGTTTGTAAGAATGATACTTAATCATATAAGATTTAAATTAATACCATTGTGAAAAGATAATTGTTTAAAATTCAGTAGTGCTCCAAGTCAGCAAACTTTTCTATGAATTGCTAGCAGACCAATAAACTTCCATTTTGATTTGTATTTGAGACGAGAGCAATTTTCGTAATATGAGTCTTGCTAATTTATCATGGTTGAACTTTCTTAGATTACCTAAAATTTACTTTTTAACACATTTTTTTAACTTTATTGCTCTTTATTTCTTCAGGTACTTTTTAATCAATACCTTAATATTTAATGAAAATATTAAGACTTAAAATTTTTTGTATGATTAGTATTAAGGCTTTATCATCAAAATTTTATGCTAGTTTAATAGCTGGTACAGTTATTTTACCAATAAACCATTAAGATCTCACTCCTCCCATTGAACAAATCTGTTTTTCTCTAATTATCTAGTTGATTATTTTATTGTCTTGTTATATTCACACTTTGAATAAATTGATTTCTAATGAGAAAGAACAAATGAAATTTTAATTCTACAAGAAAGGGAAATTAAAAAGCAGTTTCTTATTTTTAAATCTAAATCCCTTGCATAAAAAAATATTCAAATTTTATTTTAGTCTGTGATGTAAAGGTTAAACATTGTGGGAGATAATGATTACAAAGTAATAAATAAATATTTTTAATTATGTATGCTTTAAAAATGTCTGTATTCATGAGGAAAGTTATAAAATTACTTTATAATTATTTTATATGGTGTACAAATGATTGACTATTTTTTTCCTTTCAAAGTAGCTATTAATAAATTTTGATAGTATAATTATTAAAATGTTTAATGTATTTAAAAATAATACAGTAACTTTCTGCTTAACCATTCTTGGTGATGGTATTGTTGAATGTACTGTTTTATTAATTATTTAAAAGGAATTATCTAATATATTTTATTTAAAATTTTATTTCAATTTTTATTTTTTAATATTTTAACAAATTAGCATGTACATATTTTTTTATTGCTATTGTTAAATCTTTCTGAATAAATTAAATCTTATTTCTTTGTTACTCGTATTTTGTAATTGCAAATATATTACACTTTGTGAATCTTACATTCTTTCTTTTTGACATTACATTTTATATACCATTTTTTTTATTTATGCTATTTATATTTTATAGTTTTAAATGAAATGGCTTTATATATCTAAAGTGTCTCGCTTTAATCAGACAAAATAATTAAATCCTGAAGTTACATTTATGAGTTTTATTATTTCATTGGGAAACTAAGATTGTTCAAAATATAATAGATTTATTTCAGTTTTACATTAAATATTCACATGAAATATGCCTAGTATAAATTTTATGTTGGAAATTTTATTTGTACAGCTTAAATATCAGATGATTTTATTAAGGTTAGCATTTATTATAATTTAAGACTTAAATGCTGTAGAATATATTTTTCTAATGACAATGTTCCTTACATTCCTCTATATATTTACTATATAAATTTATGAAATTAGTTTTCTCTTTAAGGGTGGTGATTAAGTGGTTTTTTCATATATATATATAAAGTGCGTGTGTGTGTGATATAGACTCTATCTTTGGCTGCTTTATTTAAAATTAGCCTTGATTTCAGCTCCTATCAACAATTAGAAAAAAAGAATGACAGTAAAAAAATGATTTTGTAAGTAATAATTATGAATGAAAACGCAAGAATATGTAATTGGTAAAAGTTTTCTTTTTCAAAATAGGTGAAAACCGCTTTTATATGATACTCAAGTATACACATTTTATTTATAAAAACAAATTCTTATTTCATTTTTCTTTGTATATGTCAGTGTGTTTCTATTTTATTAAATCTTATGACTTATTTTTCTTTTAAGATATCTTTAAATAAGAGATTTTATTTAGGTATCTAATTTTTTTGCATCTACAATGTTGAATAACTATTTTCAAAGAGTGGGTAATCTCTGTTAAGGTTGATCTAATTATTTAGAGGCTTATTTGTGTGTATTCTATTATTTTTTACTTTAAATTTTTTTCATTAAGATTGTCATAATAAGAAATCTTTTGAAATAATAATGAAATGCAATATTTTTTAATATTAGCATATGTCAGCTGTTAACATTTAATCTGTATAACAAAATCAAAATGCAATTTGATTCTTTATACCTCTTCAAATTTTTAATAAATTTGAAGAGTATATAAATAATTTAAGAAATAATATAAATAAAATTATATTAAGAAAAATTATAAATAACTTAATAAATTTAATAATTTTTTTTCACAAATACTCTGTATTTGCTATAGAACTTTTTAGTAAGAGGTTGTGACAATTTTCTTAATTAGGAACATTGTTTCCATTATGCTTGACAATATCGTTGCTGCAAAATGTTATTTAAAATAATATTGATTAAAATATTGAAAAAAAGAAAATGTGGACATGGCCATGTTAGTCCACTTTTTTTGTGTAGGTATGTGCTGAATTTAAAATTGTGGAAAAGAAAAATATTTGAAAACATTTATTTTGCTTTTTAGTATTGAAAAATGTCTTTTTAACTTGGAAATTGTTTTGAGATTTCTTATTATAATTAATACTTGATATTCTTTTTTTTAGAGGTGATATGGGTGATTGTCACTGTAGCAGAAGGTGGCTTGCTAAGCTTAACTCAACAAATGGATGCTTTTCATCAGTTAGGATCTCCCCCTAAAACCTCCCATGTAGTAAATCCCTTTGGTCCATCAAATGCTAAATTTGGTATGTTAATGGCATATTACAAATCATAGTCATTTTCAAATCATAACGATTAAATCATGTGCTGATTTGATAGATTCATTTTATGTTAATTTCATTATTACTTAACCCTTTGTTTACCAAATTATTTTATTGTGAATTCTTATTCAGATTAAATCCAGGAAGAAGGGGGAGAAAAACCTTTTTTATTTAATTAAAATAATTTAATTAATAATTAAAGATTTTTAATGTTATTTTTAGTCGATATCTACTACCTCCTTTTGGAAATACTCATGTTCTTTCAAATGCTATTACAAAAAATATGAAGATATCAGCCAGATTTAAATGGTATTTTAAAGTAATGGCTTTTAATCGGTAAATAAAGGGTTAATGCTTGCCTTTGAATTCTGAGAAAAAGATAGAATGGTTTAACATTATACAAGGAATTTCTTTTTAAATATACTCTTAGAGTTAGTTTTTATATTATTTGGAATAAATATGCTTGAAAATTTGTATTTAAAATATTGATTTTTCCATATTATATATACAGCATAAAATATTATAGATTAATTTTTTTAATGCATCTAATTTTTTTCTAAAGCTAGACGATTAAAAAAATGATAAGCCAGATTGAACTCTACAAAAATTATTCAGTTTTGAAATTTAGGTAAAATTTATCAGCTTGATGAATTTTTGGAATCTGTAAATAGTTTATTAGATAATATAAGAAAATTGAATTTGATATAAGTATATTATTACTATATATCTTTTTTTATCTAATGGACTTTAAACATTATATTCAAAATAATTATCAAAGATTCACATTAGATTCTGTTGAAGAATTGTGGAAATTGAATAAAAGCATGCAAGAGCAAGTATTATTACTCTTTTAGAAAAAGGAGTGTTATTTAATTTAATGCATTTCATGCAGATATATTTTGTTGTAAACATATGTAGCATCCTTTCTGGTATAAATCTACTAAATACATACTTTTATGCGACCTATGCTGTAATGATAGACTACGAAAAATGTAAAAATGCATTTCCTACATGCAGTGTGTTAATTTAATCAAGTTTTTCTTTTGTAATCTTTTTTTTTTTTTTTTTTTTTTTTTTTTAGTAAATTTATTTTTAAAAATTTCTGGATAAAATCTGTTTCCAAAGAAAGTTACTTTCCCACTATTTCAATGATAACAATTATTCCGAAAATGTAATGCTCAGTATTTTTTTTTCAAAATATAATTTCAAATATTTTACATAAGCACTCTTTATAATGTGTTTATATAAGCAGATTATTTATTTCATAGAATTAAAAATTTAGTGAGATTTTTTATTTTATTTCAACATGGATTTCTTAAGAATTAAAAAATTAAGTTCTTACTGTGGCTTTTATTTTTACATAATTTTATAATTTGGGAACTCGATAGTATTTCTATTAAGTGTTTCAATTTTGCTGTCTTTCATTTTGTAGATTTATTAACATATTTTGAAAGTACCTTTCCGATGTTCATGTTGGAATGGTTTTGATTGAATTAATTATAGCATAGTATTCAAGTTTGATACCAACTTTTTTTCAGTTGTAGTCCCCCTCCCTCCCTGATATGATTTAATTTTAAATCTCAGCAAGTGTATGGCTTTGAGCTGCACTGAAATAAAATATTCCACTCTTGGTCAATAATAAGATCAAATGTACATTTATATTATCGAATTTTGTAATGAATTAAATTATCTTGTCTAAATTTTTGAGAATTTCAAATTCCAATTATCAGTTAAGATTATCCATTGTCTAAAATTTTGACGTAGAAAAAATTAAATAACCTTAACTAAATTTGTACTGAATGACATTTAATTATATATATATTTATAATATTACTTGGTAGTTTTTTATGGGGACTTCATTTTCACAGCATTACATAAAGAGTTTTTCAATAGTTTCATGATTGTGTTAGTTATAGTAGCTATATCTTTTTATCTTTTTTTTCAACATAAATACATTAATTGAATTAACACTTCTTAAAGAAATTGAATAAAATCTTATTAATAAAAGAGTTGAAAATTTATCAATATAATGTAAATTTATTATAAGATACAGCATTTTTATTATTTAGTATTTGTTCTTATTGTTTTTTGTAGAAGGTCCTGGTACCATGGAAACATCACTTGATTCCCAAACAACACCTCATATATCCACTACAATTGGAGAAAATTCATATTGTCATGAAAATAGTATATCTACTGTCATAGAAAACCATCAGGTATATGTTTTCTGTGTTTTAAAAATTTTGCTTTACTCTTTTAATAGCAAATTGTTTTAATGTTTCATTATTCTCTTGAAAACTTGCAAGCATCTAATTTATTCTGTTGCAAGTTAAAAAATATTGAACATTTGTGAAATTATCAGATTTTATAAAATTGTATAAACATTATTTTTAAATTATATTCTTTAGTAGTATAAAAGTTGACATGTTAGTTTTGTAAATCTATGCAGTTTTTTACAACTTTTATTAGTTTTCCTTCAAGGCTCATACATGTTTCTTTGTATAAAATGCTAACATATGTGGCATAGAAATTACTTTTATTACGGAATAGCAACAATCAAATATAAACATATCAACATCTGAAAGTTTCAGCTGACTGCTTTATTCACCATTTTTATAGCTGCAGTTAATTCATCACTTTACTAATTAAATTAATTTATTATATTAAAAATACTGCCATATCAAACACTTTATTCAATCTGAAGATGTAAAAGAAATTAAGAGAGAAGCATCAATCGGCAAGTTTAATAATCGTGAATGAAAATAGGCTTAAGTATCTCTATGAATACTCACTATGATTTATCTATGGAAATGGAAGACTTCCAAGGCTATTAATTTCCAAAAAAGTTTTTGCATTATCTTAAAACTAGAAAAAAAAAAACACCTCTTTAATGCCATTGATTTCATTTCTCTATAGTTTTTTTCCCCTTTACTTTTAATAAATTCTTTGAATTTTATTTACAATATTACAATGCATTTAATGTTAGGTTTGGTTTGAAAAAAGCTTTTCTAAGAGTAATGCTCACTTCAGTTGCTTTTTTAATGTTAAGAAATTCAAATTCATCCATCAAATCACATGAATTGTAAATGCTAAAATTAAGTTTAAAAAATTACTTTTTTTCATCATTAATTTCAAAATAGGGTTTTCACTTCTGCTTATATTTCGTAGTATATATATACTTTTAATTTGTACCCATAATTTATTGCAGAATGACTTAGTTAAAAGTCATATCAAACAAACTGAAACTTTTAAAAACGCATTCCATATTACTCATTTAACAGCCTAAAAAAATCAATCTTGGCGGCAAGCTGGTCACCAAAGGTGGTTAGCAAATCCTTAAAAAAAAACTTTTGCTGAAACCACTTTAGCTTATAAGATATTCAGTATTTGATCATATAGAGAAATTGATCTTTTCAGAAATGTCGTTTTTAACTAACAAAAATTCAATTTTTTTATTAGTTTATATTTTATTCAGAGGTTTTTCTTATGAAATATTTAGTAATTTGGAGTATTTTTTACTGATTCTTTTCAAATTTCCTCCATCAGTTTTATACATTTTTCATTGAAAGTAATTTTAATTTAAAAAACATATGTCTTTGAGATAGTTTAAAAAGTATGAAATTGGTAGCCAATATCTAATGGTAGAAAAGAGTTTCACTTATGTTTGAAAAATGTTTCTTGAAAATAAATATTAATATAGAAATTATTATAAGCTACTATATGAAATACCAGGTATTAACCAGTTATTTTACTATTTAATTGTAAAAAAAAATTATTATTATTTTTTAATGTTTTGCTGCTATGATTCTAGAAAAAGTTTATATTTTTTTTTTACACAAGAATATAAATAATACATCAATTTTTTAATGTGTAGTAAGTAATCTAATTGGAAATTTTAGATTTCAGTGAATGAAAATGGCTGATTAAGTGAGGGAAAAAAATTGAATTATGCTGAAAACTATGCCCTCCCCCCACTTCCTGCTTTCATTTTCAAAATAAAATGTTTGAGACCTTAATGGTAATAAAATAAGCATTAGTATTTAAAAGTTTTCTAAACTATTTTTTATTTTAAAGAGAAAATTATTAAAGTTTCATAATAACTTTTTTTTTGTGTGATGGAAAGTGGTTTAATCTCTTTATCCCCCCCACCTTTTAGAAGCAGTTAATTAAAGCAGATGTTTAATTCTAAGGTTTTAAAAAATTAAGTTTTAATGTGAAGTTACACAAATTAAAATTTTTCTTTTCACAACTTACTATATTAAAATAAAAAATGACATGTTTTGTAAAAAAGGTTGCCTTATCTAGAGTTGCCAATGATGATAAATGGTTTTTCTTTCTAGTGATTACAGCACTGTTAATTTTAAATTATATAATTGAATCATAGAATTTTATTTTAAAGTTAATGATCATATTCTAATCTTGTAAATTTTTTATTCTTTGATTCCATTCAATAATCTTTAAACAAATACTTGAATAGCTTTTTGTAATGATTTTTTACAGGATCTTCAGCAACAGTTCCTCATCTCGCCAAATGCTACTACACATAATTTTGTAAATACTGACTCATCCAACGAAGAAATGATTTCTTAAGTTGTTATGTGCTTAAAGATTCATGTTTTGCATTGCCCCTTCATTGAATCAAATTCAAATATTGGTTGAAAGTTAAATGTTTTATCCTTTTCTTGGAAAGAATTTTATTCCTTTCATTCTATTGAATCACATTAATATGATTTAAGTGTTTTCAGTTCTTGAACATCTCAATTATTTTTGGAGTAATGAAACTGATTAAATATGTAATGTCTGTACAATGTGAATATGCCAAAATAAAAGTGCTGTGTGCAAGTTTTCAATTTGAAGAAATTTATTCTAGGTATAAGTAATAACTACTATTATTTTAATTTAGTAAATAGTTATTTTTTTGTATTGCTTAAATTCTGCTATAATTTTTTCATAAATTTCTAAAGCATATAAATACATTATTGATAACATATAAATTGCAAAGATATTTTCTTTTATCTATTTGACTTCATTTTGAGACTATATGTCTCATGCTAAAATTTTATTGTGTATTAAATATTTCAGTTGTTCATTGGAAAAAAAAAAAGAAAAAAGAAATTTTGTGATAATTCATATTGAGATTTGTCCACAATTTATAGGCAAAGAATTTTTTTCTCAGATTAGAATTTTAGATTACCTAGTTAATCTTTTTTTTCCCCTTATTGTAGTTTTAATGGTGTAAAAGGAATATTCTAAATATTATAGCATTTAATATTCTTTGAAATTGTGTGCAGACATTAACATTTTTCAGAATGAAAGAATATTTAAATTTATGCTTTTAACTTGACCGAAGTAATACTCATGTATCATAGTGATTGTGATCAAAAAATATTATTAATTTTGATTAAGGAATTGTGATTTTTCCAGCTACTACGAATTTTTAAAACAGGTTAATGAAATTTTCCATTTCTAAAATGTGGTTATCTTACATTGCTTATACTACAAGTTATTGTCATGGTTCCCATTGGACTTTAAAATTGTAGAAATTCTATTTTCCAGCAATAAACATTTAAAAAAAAAACAGAATTTTATTTTTCAGATTATATATTCCTAGACAATTCGATAAAAATTATTATCATTCAGCAATATGAAAAATATTTAAAAGGAATTGGGTAGTAGTTGTTCAATTTCTCTTTTTTTTAAAAAAATAAAATCTCTGCATTTTAATTTTTCTAACTTATGAATATAACTTGGTTTCCCTTTGAAATAATCGATTATTTGGACCTCATTAGTTTTATGTACTTGCACTTCTGCTGAATTATCTGTGATTAAAATGATCAAAAATTATTTTTATTTACAGCATTGTGTTTTTTAAGCATATTTCTATAGATTTTGACTGTTCAATATGTTCTTGTTTTGAAAGCATGACATGCCTTTTCTTTATTTTGAGATATACATTTTGTGAGGGAACAATTTGCATTCTAAATGCATCAGTGTCTCATCAACTTATCATGGCCCACTGTTTTTTTCTTATCCATCTAGTTGCCTATTTGGTAACATAATTTACAAGATCTTCAAAGTTGTTAGCCTTGTTTTATATTATAATAGTTCATTATATTAAGTACATGGTAACAATAATTATAACAATAAAAGAAAAAAAAATATTTGTGCTGAATTCAAATTAAAATCTCTTGGGCATTTACGCTCATATAAATACAAAATACCTTTAGTTAAAACAATTTGACCTAATTATATTCATAATTCTGTTGTAAAAAGTATGGAATGGGAACCATGACAGATTTTATTTATTTTTCTTTCGAAGACTACTAAATGGTAATATTTTGTATTTTATTTTCAAAGCTACTTAGTGTGTTTATAGCTTTGGGTTCATAATATATTTATAAATATATAATATTTTTGATTTCTGCATTTAATTACCCCTTTTTTCCATCTTGTAATTTGTTCTAAATACTAATAATTTTTATTGATAATTATTTATAATTATTAAATTAATAGCTGCAGATTTTTATTTTGATTCAAGTGAATTATTACAACTTTATAAAAGCAATTCAGAATTATCTGGAAAAATTTTGTATAATTATTGACACTATTATTTTTTTATTAGATTTTAATTTTAGCAATGATTTTGAATTTGTTTGAATATATTCTTGTTAATAGAAGTTGACGAGGAACCACAATTATGCTCTTGTCTTTCAAATGACAGTCATTTCTTATATATATATATATATATAAGGATATATTTGTACATATATCTAATACTATAACTAGTGGTGCACAACCATTTCAAATTGTAAAAAATACATATATATCTGTAAAATTGATTCTGCAGTGCAAGATATGAAGATTTGAATGAATGTTGAAAATTTGTGAGTATTACATCAGTTATATGCGTTCATATTTTTAAAAAATGTGTGCTTTTTCCTTTAAAAGAATTATGTTTGTATTTTAGAATTTGTGTTAAATGATTTTTTATGTTATGTGGATACACTCACCTGAATTTAAATTATCATTCCCCCCTTATTTTGTGGTTTATTTTTTCTTTGAAAATATTTTTATTAAAGAACTCTTACTAATTAAAAAAAATATGTATATAGAGAATTTTCTATTTTGACATATAAGTATAAAGTGCCATATGTATTTATATAAAATAGTATGTCATTTAAACTTTTTTAAAAATTAACCATCACATCGAAGGGTAGAAGGATTTTCCCATTTCTATTTTTTAAAATTATTAAAAAATTTCAAGGTGCATTATCAACTTATGTGCACAATACAGTTTAGACTATGTAACACACTTAATCCATTAATAATGCAATTTGTTTCTTTTGTCAGTGTTCTAAAAATTGAGTAATTTTTAATTTTGTGAAATTTATATTTGTCTCCTGTGCAAATTATTTTGCATGTGATACATTTTGTAAAATATTTAATAGCTTTTGTATATAATAGATTATATCTTAACTCTTAGCTTCCATTTTTATCTCAACTAGCATAAAAGGTCTTCATCATTATAAATGTTAAAAATTTAAAAATACACATAACTGGATATATTTTATTATCTTCCAATGAAATTGTTTTTTCAACTGTGCGATAATTTTTTGAAATTTTAAATGCATGCATGAAATACAACATTCTTATGACACATTTTACTGGTGCCTTAATGTGTGACAAATAAATTATATGTTGAATGATAACTTATTGCAAAAATATAGAAAAAATGTTTTCTTAAGTTCCTAAGTTGATATAAAAAAATGTCCATAATATTTGGTTATTAATTTGGGAGAAGTTGTTTTATGTTGTGAACTTTAGCCATGTAACAAACTACATTAGAAAAAAGTAATTGCTTCATTTCTTTGTTTTGTAAAGTGCTTGTATCAAATTTCTTTTCTGATGAAGCAATTTTATTTGTTTGATCTCTTAACGTTAGATGTGGTTGTGCCCACAGTTGTGTATTTTTAAAATTTGCATACAAGCATGAATGAGTCATATGTCAAACTGTAAAAATATTCCATCAGCTCACCTATAGAAGAGTGCTTGAAAGCTGATGAATTTTTTAATGCAACTTCTAAATGATGACAAGTGGAATTTTTTATGTGATTTTATTTTTTGTGTGAAGTTTTTATTAGTACAAATATTAGTGCTTGATAATAGATGTGCTTGAATTTCAGTATGCAGAAAGTAATTCGTGAAGGATAAGTTCCCAAATGGCATTCAGTATTTTCCCTTGTAATTGTTTTTCCTAAATATGTGAATAGGCATTGTTGGATTTTTTTTTTTGGTTCCTTAATAACTGAAGTTGAAATGTAGATTTTGCTTTACCAGCATTTAATGATTAATCATCTCTACACAATCATGTTTTGTAGAGTTTTAGTAATTTAACAACTTTATAAACTGCCTCTTCCCTTAGTAAAAAACTGTTAAAGTTATTTCTGTGAGCAACAGAACTGATTTTCCATGTTTTATGTTAGATTTTAAAACTTATGACTTTCGAAACTGTTCATTTGTAGCTCTATTAAACTTGAAAATTGTATTGAAAGTGTCATGTATTTTTTTTTAATCTCCTAATTTTGGATCTGTTGGAAACCTTGGGATTCCAACTTACCAGATAATATTTCATCTTTAAGATTTTTGTTACAAATTTCATATTTTTGAATCCATTTTAGTAAGGTTTAAGAATATCTGATTAAAATGTATCAATTTCTTTTCTAATCTTATTTTAATTCCCTTCTTATTTGGATTTTTTTTTTAAATCCATTGATAATAATTTCATTTCCTTTGTAGGTGTCGAAATAAACCTTTAAGAAGGGAAATTAATGATGTTTTGATTTCAGTTTAGCTATAATTAAACTTTTGAAAATCCAATTCCTACCTCACAGATGCCTGCACCTAAAATTATTAGTTTTTATTTCTCTTTATTTATTTATTTTTATACACAGATTTTTAATTGTATGACATTACAGTTGCTTAGTACAAAATGGATTTAATATAGTGAGCAAATTTTCATCTAAAATTATGATGAATGATGATCTGAAATTGCACATAGGATTCTTCCCCTGATTTCACTGTGTTCTCTAGTTCTAAGTACATATGTTCAAAAATATAATCTTAATCAAATGCTAAAGACATTTTGGGAAAAATTTGGGGGGGGGGGAATGCTTTTGAAATATACCAAAATAAATGCATTTTAGATATTTAACTTTTTAAGTTTAAGATTGACATTGTGGAAAATAAAAAAATATATATAATCTGTGAGATAGTCTTGTCTAATGTGAGGTATATAAGAATTATGTTTAATGAAAGATTAAGTATGTAACATTAATTGCAAATAATTATTCAATCATCATTTTTTTTTGTGGTAAAGAAAATTAAAGGAAACAGTTATTTATTTTGCTTTCAAAACTTTTAAATCTTTAAAAAGTATAACATTATCATAACAATAAAATTAGAAAAAAAAATTATCAGATATTTTCTATTATCTAAATTCAAATTATCTGGTGCAAGCCTTCTAATAATACTTTGATATTAGTGATTTTATCATATGCTGTAGTATAGGTACTTTGAGCTAAATTATGGTCTTACTGAAATTATTCAAAACCACTGGACAATAATCTAAGTACCAGTTTGATTTTTAAAACTTAAAATTAAAGTCCTAAATTCAAATTTGAATAGCAGACTTTAAATTCTGTATGATATAAAAATTACTAATTTTCATTTTTTTTTACTGCATTAGTTTTAAAACTATTAGCAAAAATCAATATTTTTCTTAATATTAAAAATGTTTTTACAAATCACTTTGATTGTTTAGATGTGAATGACTTATTTAAATTCACATTCTACTTGAAGAAATAAGTATCAATTGAATAAAATTTCAAACATGTGTGATTATTTTTCCCTCAGCAAAATAGAATTCTGAATATAATGCATTTCATTTTCTAAAGAAATTCTAACAATGATTTTTAGATCAAAATAACTTTTTTAAAAGTTGTATTTCAAAGAAATATAATTACAATAGCAAGGTTGATGCTTACATATAGGCACAGAATGTGCAATGTATAAAATGACTTTTTTAAATTGTCAGCTTGGGCTTTTACCACCTTTCAATATTAGCAACTATAGCTGATATTAAGAAAGCAATATAAAATAAATATTGTAGGTATCAAATTACTGCAGTATTTTTGATATTTTGGCATAAATTTATTATATCAATCTTTATACTTTTTCATATAAGAGTTAATAAAATAATATATAGGTTGAATCCAAAAGAATAGAATATATAGGTTCAATAAATATAACTCTAAAGCTTTTCTTCTGGTGAATTAGGCAAAAAAAGCAGGAATATAAAATTTCTATTGAAGAAAAATTCAATATTTATCTTAAGGTATTGAAAGATGGAAAATGCTGAAAAGTTCAGGCACTATTGGTTTCAATTTTTTTTCCCATCCAAATAGATTGTTATTTCTTATTGAACTCTGTGATAGATTATCAAGCTACTAGTATGGAATGAAAATGAAATGTCTACATGTTGTGTTCTATCATGTTTTTTTCTTCCCATTATTTTTAACTATTAAAAAAATGTGTGTTGAATATTGTAAGTTATGAATGTATGACAACATTCATATAAAATGATAAACTATTTAGTAAGCCACTATTAATTACTTTTATGTTTCTTTTCCACTATTAATTTCTTATTTGTTAAATGCCCATCTTTATGTATTGATTTGCAATGTATTCTGTTATCTTTATAATTTTATTCATGTATTGTAAAATTGATTGTTTTATCCTTAGGGTTCTTTTGATTCTTAACAAATTATGGTTTCAAGGTTCTAAAAATTTTATTTTTGTTTGTCCTATTGTATGACAGAAAAGTGACCTTTCTTGGTTGTGTGCTACATTATTCGACAAATGTGTGTTTAAATAAAAAGTGTGATGAAAGAAAAGCACATGTTTCTCAACTTGTTTTGTTTGATAAATAAATATATTTAAGTACTGTTTTAAAAACTTTGCTGTTAGTATACTGAATGGCAGAATTTTTAAAAGTTTTTTTTTTTCTTTCTGCTTTTTACTTTTGAGATACACTGTTTCACAAATGCTCTACCAGGTTCCACCTCTAGTACAGTACAAATTATTAGTTAATCACTAATTGATTTAAGTTCTAAAGGTATTAAAATAATTTGTTATCAAAGATGCAGAAGTGTATGAAATTTCAAACTTCAAATAATCTGGCCAGGAGTAAAATATAGATTACAAATTTATATCTTTACTTCTATGGGATAAATTAAAATGTTTTTGAAAAATCATTCAATGTAATGAAACAGCATAATTAAAATGAATGCTATTTATCACCAATATTTTAAAGTATACAGAAAATTAAAGTGAGTATTTCATAGATTGCAGTCAGATTTGATCTTTGATTACACTAAATGCAGATTAATGTAAACTAAATTGTGGAAGTGAAATATTCTCATCTTTATAGTTTGCAATAATGTTTTGGATATTATTATTAAATGATCAAAACATAGAATTTCAATTTTTTACCTACACACACACACACAAAAATCATTGTTATATTGACTTCAAAATGTTAATATACAGATGATTGTTAAAATAATAGGAAACCGAAATGAATACAGAATCTTCGTTAATAAAGCGCAGGGTCACCTTTGACATTTAATGCAGCTTGGGCTCGTCTCGGAATCTTTTTGTACAGTGCTGAGTAAAATTTATAGGAATATTGTACCATTCTTCATGGAGTTACTGTGAAAGTTCCAGGAGAGATACCAGTGGAAGATATTGAATCCGGATTGAACGCTTTAAAATAGACCATAACGGTTCTATTATATTGAGGTCGGGGAACTGTGCAAACCAAAATAGATATTTCGCTTCATACTCTTGTTCACCAAACCACGACTGGAAAAGTTCTGTCGTGGTTTGCTGGATTTCCCGAGAATAAAAGCTATATTCTCTGGAAAATTCCATCACATGCAAAGTTTGTGTCATATAAAACTTCTCTATACTTGCCTTTAGTGTCCCTTCCTTTCACGGTTACGATTGGGCCAGCAGAAAACCACGATACAGTTGCTATCGTAGATCATTCTCCATGCTTGAAAATTGGAAGGAGACAATCGCGATCATATGCTTGTGCAGATGTTCTCCAAACGTGTATCTGTCTTGATGTGAAAGATGATTTATCTGACCATATGACTATCTTTCATTTATCAATCAATCATGTTTTGTAGTTGTGGCACCACTGTAGACAAATTTGGGAATTCTTGCCCTGGCGTAATGTTCTTCGCATGAAAGTGTCTCCTAACTGTATTGATTGATACTGGAGAATTCATATACTGATTGAACTCTGCGGCCACTTTGACTGCAATTGTTTTCTTTTTAGACATAACAATCGACTTCATAATCATTGACCTCTTTCAGCTTCTCTTTCCATCAACTATTATATCTCCCCGGGGGG
>JAPMOR010041022.1:77615-92891 GCA_026543865.1 Argiope aurantia | reverse complement strand
TGTACAGGAATTTACGCAGAGGAGAAAGAACATGCGATGATGTTTAGCGATAATATTTAGTCATCATATTCAAATACTTTCTAAGTGATGCAAGACAGGTTTCTTTTTGTGATCATGTCACAGTATTATTGGTTCAACGAAGTTTCTTTCCTTCACAAAATTCAGAAATCAGTTCATTTTTTTTAAAGATTTCGAGATTCAAAGGAAATATCATCCTTTCCTCTACTTACTTTTTATCACTTTTTCCTCTAAGATAATTCCTCTGAATTTGCTTCTATATTAGGTTACTCATCAATAATATCAGGATTTTTATCATCAAAGTCTTATAATCTCTATTTGCAACAGATTCTGGTTACAATGCTTCTTGTCACACATTTGAATCCTGAAAATTCCTTGAAATGAAGTTTAATCGAAAAGATATTAAAATATTTTCCCCAAATATGATCTTTTTAAACGATGGATGTATGATAATCGAATTAAAAACAGATGTCTATTTTGTTAACAAGTGAAACATTCGTTTTTTCAACAAAGTTATTTTCTTTCTAATATGCTGATGTTAACTTTAAATAACTTGCTTTATATCAACTTCAAAGACTGGCATGTCTTTGGAATTTGTTTAGTTTGGAAAAATTTGTTCTAAAAGTGAACTCAACTCACTTTCATTATACGAAATTTGATTAATTTTAAATTAAATTTTTTATATTTAATTTCACATCTAATTCAGATCATTTAACTGTACAAAGATAAAAATTCGAAATTATTGAAATAATACAAGCGTAAATAAACGGTTCAAAAACCAAATTTTTGAAATCTTATCTGGTAAGCTTTATTGCGCTTAAAATGGGTACGACGAACTCTTGAAACTTTATTTTATTAACATCAAATAACATTTATAAAAATATATGTTGATTTTAAATAAATTTAAACAATTTTTCTTCTTGTCTATTTTGTCAAATAATGAGTATTCAGAGTATCATATATGTATTTAGAGAGGATGGAAACGATTCATTTAACTCGAATTATTCCAATTGAGAGATACTGAATATAATACTTTAATTTTGCCCAAATACGTTCAGAGACAAAATCCCTAAAAAATTAAGTTTTTCTTTCCGAAAGAAAATTATTTTTCTTTTAGGTAAATTGGGATTAATATTAATGAAGAAATGACGATGAAAAGGAAGATCAATTAAGCATATTTTATTCACTGATGTTAAATAAGATAGTTATTATCGAAATACATTCTGCTATGAAAACGTATAAAGAATCGCGATTTTCTGGTATAATCTTAATAGCAAATCTTGATACATTTTTTCCCTTTACAATCTCTTAGTAATAAGAAATTTTAAAAAAAATTACACCTCATTCAACTGACAAGCGAGTAAAAATTATCTCATTAATATTTTCAAAATGTTTGTCAGAAAGAAATCCATTCTGTTTTTGCACGTTGATGAACTTACTATATCAAAAAAATATTATGTTAGAAAAAATACTTTTTCCATTATTTAAAATCTCAAACTGCGTACATTTTTAATGACATCATCTTCATCTCAGTATTAATTTTATTCTATTTTAGAAGATTTTTTTCTTTTACACAAAATATGATTAATATTAAGAAGAAACAGAGATAAAAATTGAGACGCATTAAACATATTTTATTCATTTAAGTTGTAGAATGATTATCGAAATACACTCTGCCATGAAATCCTATAAAGAATCACGATTTTCTTTTATAACCCTAACGGCATATCTTTTAAAAATAATTTTCATTCAATTCCTTATAAAAAATTACATTTCAACCAATTGACACTGCAGAGTAAAAATTAATGTAATTAATTAAAAATTAAAGTAAAACGTTTGTAAGAGATGAGAAAAATCTTTTATTAGCATACTGATGGGCACACTATATCCGAAAATATGACATTACAAAAACACTGTTACGGAATTTCCGGGGTTCGTTTGAATAGTGGAAGTTATATGGTGTGGAGAACGCTCAATCAGCAGGCGGCAGTAGAAAAAGAAACAACGACGTTTATTTACACGAAGACACACAGGACAGCACAAAATAGAAGACGATTATCTTCAGCCGAGACGTGCAGCATACAACAAGAATCTACTGCAGACAGTAGCGCACAGCTTAGTTCAGCACTAGCTTGACTCCGTCGCTGCTCTGCTAATCCCTGGAAGATCAGTTCTTCACCGTCGATTCCGACTACTCTTCTTCGACTCTCGACTACTCCGTCTGGCAGCTACAGACACTTTTATAGGTCTCAGGAGGTGGGACTAGAAGCCTCTCAACCAATCAGGAACGTTAGAGGCGTATCTCTGTTCCTACTGGACGGATCGAAAAAATTCTCGATGTTTCGGGCATAATCTATTTTGGCGCTAAAGTCGCCAAATTCGTCGCCAAGTCGCCAAATGGTTGCCAAGTTTGTCGGACAATCGGAATCCGTCCAATACAGATGACTGTAAAACAATCTTTCCGAAGATGAAACCAACCACGCTGGGAAGCCGAATTGCAGGTTTGTAACAATACTTTTTACATTATCTTGAATCTCAAACAGATACATTTTTAGTGAAATTGACTTCATATCAGTATAATTTTTATTTCATTTTACCACTTTTTATATATATTTAATTTCATACTTACTTGAAAACAGTGTTTGCATTCTTATAGCAAAATTCACGCAAAGTTCATTGATCCATCAAATAATTCAAAAGCGTTGCTTTTGTAAATATTTTTTTTTAAATTTGATTTTTTTTGACATTAACTCCTAAGTAAAATTTTCTGCGGAAGCATTTTTTTTTATTCGAAAAAGAAGATTTCATATTATTTTTAAAAAATTTGCATGAGCAATAATTCTTAATAAACGCAGACCATGAAATTCATATTTATCAGTATTTTTAAATAACAAAATATTTAATTCATAAATTATAAACAGTCAATAAAATAAGTATTTAGAGCGAACAATTGAGCCATCAAATGTAGCTACCTCATAAATATATTATGCTAAATGATAATTTTTATGATATATTTCCTGCGTTCTAATCGGAGATATATTTAATTATTCCCTACCATAAATTTAATTAGATCATTACGAAGCCCCTGTTTTTTCAAAATGTTTCTTAAAATATTTTTTTTTATAAAATTGGAAATGAGAAAAAAAATCATGATAATATTGGTTAATTCGGAGCTTTTTTTTGTAATTTAACCAATGACGAGTGTGATATCAAGTACTTGCACATAACAAATTAAAGACACTCAAAGTAAATGTTTATTATACAATAAACTAGAATAGCAATATATTGCTTATAATAGAAATAAAAACAAATAACATTGCTTCATCTATACCAATTTAAAATTCTCACAGTCAGATTCCTTGAATGACACTGCATCATTGATATCGAATTATTTATTGAAATAAACAGACTGATAAATTAAGCTTGATAATAAAGTTAATTAATTCGATTCTATGTAGAACTGATCTAATTCTGATCAATCCAACACGACGTCAATCCTTTATTCCTAAAATTATGTAATTTGAACGGATGATTGAAACATTTGCAGAATAACCAATCTGAGTTTCTGAGAGATGAGACAGATCTCTTGAGCATTTTTTGATCAAATACTTTAAATCTGAATATTTTAAATTTACTCAACAGTCTTATTTTAACTCAATCGGACAGAAATAACAAACAAAGGTAAGCTAAAATGAGTAGGTAACTTAAGTAAACATCATAATAGGAAGTAAAACACTAATCAAGAAATGGAAATCAACCCCATGTTGACATATGGGTTAGGCGAGCAAATTCTATTCATTTAGTATTTATTGCATTTACCATAGAGTTCTCAATCTAATTTTGTCAATCAAAAAAAGCAGTCAAGCATTTAGCTTAATGCACGTTGAAAGAAACTAACCTGTTTTCCTGATTAGAAAAGAAATATTTGTGACAGTAAAATATTATAAAGGTACCTTTAAAGGAATATTACATTTAGCAGACTTTGTATCGATTTATTATTTAAAAAAAACATCTTTGTATATCATAAAATTTTTCTTGAAATTTCAAAAATTGATTTCACATTTTAATTAGAATTTCATTGTGAGCGTGAGAAAATACGCCAGTAGTCAGATGCTTATAATTTAAACCTATGTTTTGAAAATAATTTATAAAAATTTCTAAATTTTTTTTTCAAAAGTAAGTAACCAATATATTTAGAACTAGTTGTGTTCTCTCTATGTAACAATTCGTCTTCATGATCTTTACATCGATTCATAAATGATTAATTTACATGAATCTATCAATAGAATAAAATCATTTCATCTTTTAAACCCATTTTGGAGAAGGAGCTTCTATTCGTTCGACACCCAACTTCGAAAGAGATTGAGGTTTATTTTACTGAAAATAAAGTACATCTTCCTCCACTTTTCTCCGAAACCTTTTATCCCAAAATTTTACTTGTCATGAAAAGATGGCAAAAGGAAAACTTTTAAAGTGTTTGTCACTCAGGAAAAGGACAAAGTTTAACTGAAAAACCATACAAAAGGAGAAAAAAAAATGAACGCAATTCTTTTCTTTTATTCTTCTTAAAGAATATATGTCATTGACGTTCTAGAAAGTGAAGATATTAAAACTCTTTGTGATCTGAATTTTTTTTTATGAAAATAAATATTTTTCTGGTGAAAGATGTATTTTTTAAATTCAGAAGAAAACGTATTTCTTGGTTTTATTGGATTATTTAGGTTATTTATCAAATTGGAATCTATTCATGATATATTGCTTAATACAGATGTGTACTTCTCTTTAAAACGTCTACATTTATGAGAAAAGCTTAATCAGGAAAAAGATATAGACATAATTTATTGGAAATTAATACATTGACAAGCATAAAATTTTCATAAAGCGACTTAATCACTTCCATTGCATTAATACTGCAGCATTGAAGAAAGACTGTCGAATCTCCATGGCCGAATGGTCATGGCACTGGTCTTGTGATCAAGAGACCTGGGTTCGAATCCCGCTAGAGACACTGAGGTTAATGGTATATGTAAATACTTAATTCCTTGATTTTATGTTTTCCTTTATTTCATGCTTCAGAAGATACTGGACATTTCTTTAGTTTACCAGACAAGTGTTCTGGACTTTTCTTATTGTCTCCAGAAGAGTATTCTGGAACTTTCTGTGCTAATATAAAAGCAGAAGGTTTGTCAGTTACTGTATTCTCAGTTCTGAGTTCAGTTAATAAATTGGTTTAGCTCTACCTCTTGTGTGTGTCATTGAGTTCTATAGTAAAGTATCTACGTGACAATACCATTGAAATCTAATATAAATTTAAGTAAAAATTATTATTCTATGTGCCGGGCGTTTTTCTTTTATGTTAACGTCTCAGCTTAAGAACAGAAGTAAGTAACCCTATTCCACTGATGAACCTTCAATTAAGTACTTTCGCTTATGTGACGGGAAAAGAAAAAAAAAAAAAGGTTGCAGAGGAATACTAGCTTAGGCACAGCCCTTATTAGCAGACAGCAACTTAAAATTACGATTTCCATTTTAAATTAGACTTAGTGTTGATTGAAAACGGGACATTAATATAATTAAATTAAAATCCATATTCTTATCACCAAAGCATAGTCTCTTTAAGCTTAAGTTTAAAATAGTACATGGGATCTGGAAATAAAATTATGACTGACGTTATAAATAAATTTTTCTAATATAATTAAAGTATTTTTAATGCATTTTGAATCTTTTTTAGCTAAGAAGTGTTCTCAAAAAATTAAATTTGTCTCAAGTTGATGAAGCATCAGATTTAGACTAAGCCTGCAAAATACATTTCTCATCAAAATTTGTAAAACTGAGATTTTGAAGTGATCATAGGAGTTTTAGAGTTGATCATTACGCTTTTTTAAGCATTATCAAATTATTATCAATGTAATTATTAATATATTATCACTATAGTTACAAAAGAGATAAGAGGAATAGTTAGAAGAAGATTTCCACTTAAATTCAAGAACCAAGCATAAAAATTTCAGAAAAAAAAATTATAACAAAAATGTTAATATCTACTTTTGGATAAAATATTTACATGGTTAAAAAATAAGTACCTTTATTCAAGTCAAAAATGCATCTCAGAAAATAACTATACTTTGACGAACATGAAAAAAAATAAAAATTTACAAAGAAAATGGTTTTTGTGTTTACATGAAATTCGGAATAACGTGTAATTTACATTCAGAAATGATGGCCGATGTTCTACAGACATTTAATTTCTGAAAAATATTGAATATTTTATAAGATTAAGAAGCCTTAACATAAAAGCAATTAATAGAACATCTAAATGATCAATTTAAATTGACTGTGTTTGTCTCATGAATTGATAATCAGTAAAAAATGTCCGAAGGTGAATTTATTAACAGTGGAATAAAAGGTATATATGTTTGTAGGTAAAAAAAAAGCCCCCAAAAAATGTGACAACTATTAATGTCTATCGCAATGTGTAATAGATACCCTCATTGATAAGGTGCAATATTCATCCAGCAATATATCGTTAAATACAGCATTCCACAGATTTCATTTGTAATCCTAAAGAAGAAAATTTGAATGTTCTTCAACTTATTATCCATTTTATACGATTTACTAAGCAGTAATCATTCTTCTAGCATTTAAGAGTGGTTGGCAAATGTTTTGAGAAATACGTAAGCTACGAAAACGTATTCCAAAGAATAATCTACCCAAACTTCGTTACTAATAGAGGGTTAGTTTAGTTTAGTTATATTAACGTCCCGTTTGAAGCAACACCAGGGCTATTTTTTGACGGACCTCGTAATTTTGAACCGCGGTCAGATGACGAGGACGACACCTGAACTGGTACCTCCCTCTCCACACCACACCACACCAGCGGGAGGACGTTTGGTCAGGACGGATTTAATGTGCAACAGACCCCCTTACACGACGGTTCTTTGGTGGAATCGGGTCTCGAACCTGAAACCCTCCGGTTCCGAAGCCGAGACCTTACCACCAGGCCACCGCGGCCCCGAGGGTTAGCAGAAAGCTATCTTAAATAGATGTACGTAATATTTATAGAAGAAAATTAGTTTATATGCTTAATATTCGAAGTGCTATGTTGATACAATTAAATTCTATTAATTTAGAAAATCGTCTTAAAGTGGTCATTCTTAGCAGTGCAGATTTTTAGTTAAATTTTATTAAATTATAAGTCTATGAATCTTGAAAAATTTTATAGAATTTCATCATAAGACTTTTCTTGTCATAGAAGTGCAAATAAATTTGATACAAAATTTAAAAACATCTGAAATTTCGATGAAAAGATTACATAGGTACCTATTCTTTCTTCAGGTATCTATTCTTTCTTTGTGTTTTTTACTTATGATATTCAAATAAATATCTTATTTGTAAAGATATCAAGTGCAAGATCAGACAGTTTTGGTTACAAAGCTACTTATTTTGAATTAATTAATTGCCAAATTCAATTCATTTTGTTCATTCTATCTTTTCAAGTTATTTTGTGTATATATACACAGACTGAAGATCAAACAAAAATATGATTCTAAACTTTGATTTTGTACTCAAAGATCTCTGCTATGGCGAGAATCCTCAAAATCTATGGATTGAACTATTTTTGTTAGTTATCAAATCGTGTTGTAAAAAACAAAAGCCTCTGAAAAGCATCCGCCTATGAGGAAAAGATAAAATCAAATAATTCGACCTGATATTTGTTTCTAATTTGAAATCTAATATTGCTTCAAGATGTGTTTTCACATCGGCTCTATATAAAGAACATCGAGATTCATGTTTTATTATTCAATACGAAATACAATAGCTTGCAATATAATTCTAAATGCAATATTGTGTTAATATATTAACAGAATATACGTCATCTCAATAGGTCTATAACTTGAAATTTCAGCTTAAATAAAGTTTAGTGATAACCCAACAATTATTTTCAGAATTACTTAAATTGATGGCAACAACTAAAAAATGTACGTGGAGCGAGGGTATGTAATGAATAAAATGATGTACCGATTATGAATATATTACATAATTATATTCTATAAAGAATTACTTATAACCACTTTGCATACTCACTAGAATAATATATTGTAATTACGTTTATCACAGATTGTCTCTAAAGATTCCAGGCAGCTTTTATATACAGTCTCTTAAGTACGTATATGTGACACTTATCACGTGCTTGAGTAAGACTCTCGACTGTTCACTACCAAGCACAATTGCTAATGAGAAAATGTCCACCTGAGTGAAGCAATACAATATCTTCAAAGTGCAGCAAAGGCTCTCAGCTCCTTAAACTCTTTTCATTAAACG
Source organism: Argiope aurantia (assembly GCA_026543865.1). NCBI lineage: Eukaryota > Metazoa > Arthropoda > Arachnida > Araneae > Araneidae > Argiope > Argiope aurantia. The sequence continues at coordinate 84,554 of JAPMOR010041022.1, read as the reverse complement.
GACGGCTGTTCATTTCGTCTATTTATTGCCTGGAATCTAAAGCTTATTGCCTCGGAAGATGGTCAGTTTGAGGACAGACTGAGCTGTATTATCTAGATGTTCTTAAGTTAATTAAAGCAATTGCGGGAGAAATGCAAGGTGGTAAAAAGACGAATGGCACATTTCAAAAGCAGCTAGAAATGCCCTGTTGTGTAAAGAAAAGTAAGTTATCTTGGAAAAATAAATATCTTAAGAACTGCAATAGTTAATCTGATCTTGGTTTTCAAACCAAATGCTCAATAAATAATAATTTCTGTCTTAGAAATTTTTTTTATTGAACAAAAAGAAATAAAACTCGTAATATATGCTAATATATTTTTTAAATTTATATTTTAAAATTAAACAAAATATAATTTAAAAATTAAACAAAATATAATAATTTATTATATTTTATTCCATTACTTTTATTACAATAAAATACATTCTATGCGTTATTGAAAATTATGAAATTAAAGGTCACCAACTGACACACAAATAGTCACAGTTGTTAATTAAAATTGATAAAACTTATACGAGCTTGTTAAATCTTCATTAACGATAAAAACCACTTTTTGCTCTTCGTATGTGAAAACTTAAAATTAAGAAAATAAACATCTGAAAGTATTTACCCAGTGTCACATAAATGAAATGGAAGAAGAAACAAATCTAATGATTACAAATAAAGCTATACTTCTTGACTATGAACTAAATGAGACCTTTTCCTCTTACAATTCAACTATGCTTTCGGAAAAAAAAATAATTTCGTTGTCGCGCCTCAAATATGTCTTCTTATTCTGTTAAAACTCTTGATTTAACCTGAATACAAAACGTGGAAACTGGTGATATTTTATATTCCATGAACATTGAATTTGCATTCTTAATAAAATGATTAATTTATAAAAACATACATTTTAAAATAAACGAATGAAGTCATTCCGTTTTCTCATTTAATGTTTCGCTTTAAGAAATAGTCTTAATCATATTAATTTTGTCTTTATATTATATTATAATAGATAAACTTCCGTCTTTAATTTTCTCTTTATTCTTTCATATCTATTAAAAAATTCGTGCAATAATCTGAAAAAAATTGATCGGATTCGAACAAAAACATACAAGCATCCCTTCGAAACCAAAAGATTCTTTTAAGTAATTTTGTTTTAGGAAAAGTTTACTCCTAAAACAAAATACAAGAAATCCTTAAGTTTTTTTTAATTGATTCCCTATTTTTCCCCACATCGTCTGTCAAATTATCACTATAGATTATCTTGAAGATATTTTTAGTCACACAAATATTTCTGTGGTTCTTTTATTCAGAATTCTCGTTAGAAAGAAAGGGTATTTTTCCCCCTAAAGAAAGTTGTAGTTTACATAAAAAGTAAGCAGTAATTCAAGATAAACATTAAACTCTCATTTATCGACTCAAATAGAGTTTTCAAGAATCAAGCATTTCCTTTTTGTACATAATAACTTCTGAAGAAATCTTTAAGATGTAAAGAAATGCATATAAAGAAATCAAAAATGTTATTTTTAGAACTATAAGAAATGAATTCATAGATTTCAAAGAACACAACATAATAACAAATAACATCATTAAAAAAAAAGTTACAGATTTTTTTTCTTTATTTAACGTACATAAAATAACATGTTCTACATTTATGTTACGAAATCTATATTTTTAAACAAGTGAAATAGAGTGACTTCCATAATTTCTGAGAAACCCAGTGCAATATCACAAATCATATATCATTTAAAGAATTATTTTCAAAATTATTCATTCTAAAATTCCATCATTAAAAAAAATTAAATTTCTCTACCATTAAAAAGGTCAAAATCTCTAAAAATTTTAATTATAAAATTTTTTAACGGAGATTTCAAAAAAAAAAATCACATTGCACATTCAACACTTTTTAAAATATAATTGCAACAAATTTAATATTTTACATATAATTCTCCAACACACGCGAATGCACCACAAATGCTATCCTACATTAATGGTAATCTTAATGATTCAATATAAATTAAATATGATTTAGAATTCATATATACACTTATAAGAATTTGGTTGATTAATAAAAGAAGAAGAAATTGAAATTCTAGATTTCTGTAATAATGTGTCAGTCAATTGGTGTATTTTAATGAATTATCTATTTTCTTTAAAACAAACATTAATCAACTATAAGTAAAATCATGAAATTATTTGAAATAAACACTTTACTTTTTGATAGATTTAAATTGTAATTTGAATTCTATAGCAAGTAATTTGGCTCTTCATATGCATTGAAAAGCAGTAAATGTCTTTATATATGAAAAAGAAATATTTTTATTATTTTGACATGAACAATTAGAAAATATTACTGTAGTGAAACATTAGAGAACTGAGTAGCAATGGAAGCTAAGATTGTAAAGATGTACAGCCATTTTTAGGAATAGGAATAATAATACTTTCATTTCATTTGATTTTTAAAAATATTAATTATGGTGTAAATGGTTCAAATATAATTTTTTACCTCTGGCACTATTCCCCTTTGAGATTATTACTCATATTCCCATTACTTCATCAATTCCCAAAAGATCAGAACAATATAATAAAAAAAAATGGGAGCAGCAATTTTTTTAACTATAACACCCTCCTTGTCATTATCTCTTATGCGACATACGGTTTTTAGAAAATGATTATAGATGGGTATTTGGGATTTACTAACAAAAATAGGCATAGGATGTATATCACACTTTGTCTCATTTAACATAAATGCAGAAATTCTTTGAACGTAAGAAAACTTATAATAAATTATTAAAGAATATTATATGAAGGAATTCATATGAAATTGCACGTATCTTTATTGGTTAATTTCCTTTGTAATTAACATGAACTTCATAATTAAAACACAAAAACAAAAGATGTATTATATTGTAGTAAGGACATGAGTGGGTTGGTTGAATTGCTAAATGCCCCATATCTTAACTAATTCCCGGGAGCCTAATATTGTATTCCTGTTAATGTATTTTCGGTTAAATTTATTATAAGGAAGGAATTCTCTAAAACAGAAATACTCTTTCTAATGCAATTTCCCAAAACAATAAAAATTTGAAGGTCACCGCATTTGAGAGGAGCAGAAATGTTATGGTATAGAGGACAATGGTGAATATTTATTGCAAGCTTTTTCCAAAATTAAAACGTATATTTAAATATTGAAATCTCTGCCTTTTCATCCAGATTTCATTTTTTTAACCTTATTTCTCATTTAAAGTACCTCGCAACCAACTGTTTTGTTAGCGAATGAATTTAAATGCACTCCCACACAAGTATTTCCAGATAATGTTTCTTTAGCATAAACATACCACAGATGATCATTTTGGTTGTATGTGGAATAACTAAAACTCAGGATCTTTGTTGTTTTAGGTAAAATTTTTAAAGGATTTCTAACATTAAGAGTAAAAATAAGAAATCTCCTGATAATTACTTGGAATCTTTGCTTGTTTAGAAGTATCGTTGTAATATTAGATTTAGTTAATGGTCCCCTCCTCAAAAATGTCTGTAATACCAGATGATGGGCATGATGTCCCTATAATGAGGACTTTGTTTTTGTAGAGAAAACCCAGTCTTAGAAAGCACGATAGCTTCTCGATCTTTGCGAATCTCAGGAGGAATATTATATTCCTTTTGAACATTATCTGGAGCCAAAACTAATTACTTTTCATTTGGCTAATTTATCTTTTCCTTAAAATATTCGGTTATTTAATGAAATTATGTTTTTTATTTCATCTATTGGAATATTTTTTTACTAAATAAATAAATTTTTCCTTTTTCAAAAATTTTTAATGAGAAATTTATATTATAATACAATGTATATTTCACTAAGTACATATTTAATTCTGTCATTTTATTTAATTATCGTAAATATTTATGATTTTAATTATTAACATTTCTATTGAATTATAAATATAAAAATTACTAACCAAAATGAAAAACTTATATCTATAAAATAATAATTGAGCCTTGCGTTATTATTTATTCGCATTTAAACGATTATTTTTGCTTTGTATTATTTCTGCTATTAAGGGTCTTTTTGTTCAACTAACTAATAGGAAATTTTCAACAATGACTTACTTCTGCCATCATAAGATTGTCCATAAACCTCTGAAATAATATATTTGTTTAAATAAAAAATAAATTTTTTATGAAATTTTAAATTAATAGAAAGATTTAAGCATTGTAAATATTATAAAATTAGGTATGTGAAATAATAGTACCTCCCTCAAGATAATATATAAATAATATTAAATAATTTTGCCGGAGAAGGAAGGTTAGTTAATGTGTGAAATATCGTATGTGTTTATTGGTTAATAATATTATTTATCATTATTTACATATTGTTTTCATTGTAGCTTTAAATGTACATATATAAATTTTTATTATAATTATATTTTAATTGTCTTAACTTTCATCTGTCGTTTAAGAAGTGGGAAAAGAAATTCAAATTTTGAGAACATATTTTATTTAAAACATCTATTTTAAAATCGTCAAATTTGTCCCTAAGGTGTGAAAAAGATTAAATCTCTTAATGTAAAAGCAAAAGGAAAAACTTCGTAAAATAAAACTCTTTAGAAATTATTCATTTTTTAACACAAAGAAAATCGGAAGTAATGAAATTAACAGCCGGGAATTAGATGCGAAAAAAGACAGCAGATAATCGGCAAAAGAAGAATTTTAAAAAGATTTCTTACTTTCCTTACTTTTTATGAGCGTGAAGCCAAAATAATCTTCCAACATTTAATGAACTAAAACAATCAAGAAAAAAAAATCATTTTTAGTAAATTTAATATTGATTTTCTATAGTCAGAAAAAATTAAGTGAAATGAAGTAAAAAAATAGAAAATTGATAAGAATTAAGTTTGCTTAGAAGTTTGAAAGAAAATAAAATGTAGAAATATTTCACTATGAACTGGCTGTTTGTTTTCCATTATGTGTCTTGTGGTTTAAAAAAATGAGAACTTTAAGTCACTTTTTTGTTTGATAGATCAAACAATATGGCAGAAAGAGAGTGATACATTTACATGGCTGTAATTTAAGTAATATATAATGTATCTGCTGAAGAAGAATTGCATGTATAATTTTGTTATACTCCGATCTTCCGATTACTGTTGCTTTTGAATGTATATTTTGTTTTCAACTGTGCACTGCACAATGTTCTAATCTAAAATCAAAGTGAACCTATACTCCTACCTAATATTATCATTCATAATAATATTTTTATGTGCCCTTCTGATATCCATTAAACACAAAAACTAAAAAAAAGGCAAATATATGCTATTATTTTCTTAGATAAGTTTGTACATTTTTATTGCATTATTTTATATTTTACTGTATGAACTTCAAATTCATACTTATTAAAATCAATTGCAAATATTTACTTTTAAGTTTTCATTTCGCAACTACAGACTTTTTGCATTTCTTTAATTCCACAATAATATTCAAATATCTTTTTTTCTCCTATTAACTATTACCATTAAAATACCAGGCTCAGGTCTAAGAAATAGATCTTAAATATTTGAATATACATCACAGAAAATTCCTGAATAAGGGTAAATATGAATGCTTATCATAAAATTGAAAAAAATTTATTTTTGCAATAAGTAAATAAAGATAAAGAAAGGTATTCTTTAAATAATTGCTTATTTATATATACGTTGGCATAGTTCAACTTGCGCCTAGCATTTTACACCGAGATTAATAAAGATAAAGAAAGGTATTCTTTAAATAATTGCTTATTTATGCATACCTTGGCATAGTTCAACGTGCGCCTAGCATTTTACACCGAGATTGTCTCCCCGAGACATTCTAGCATACTCTCCAATACAGATCTTATCACTATTACTTCGGATAAAATTGGAAAACATGGAGAGTATCTTGCATGGCATTGGTGAACGATAGTTACGAAATATAGATCTTTGATGTAAATCAAGTATTTTTATTGAATTTATCGCAAGAATATGTTTTTTGGACACATTTTTACTGGCTAAATGTCATAAAATTTGACAAGAAACTACCTCTGCATTCAAATGACTGCATTATAAATGTCAGTTATTGCGTTTACATTCATGAGAAAATGCGGTCAACTTTTTGACGGATTTTGTTCAAAATTCAACAAGTATCTACATTTTTGGATGTTAAACTGATGCCCCCCATTTCATCTTCTGAAATATTTGTATTTCGTAGCTATCGAGTTTACTTTCAATCGAACAGACAGACATTGAATGGATTTCATTCAAACTTTTAATAAAAATCTACACATTTTGTCGTAATTCCATATTAAATTTTAGCCGATAAGCTGAAAGCATTTTTGAATTATTGTGTTCAAACATAGACAGACATAATACCGAAAGTGTGTTGCTCGAACTTCCACTATATTTCGCATATAAAAAAGTAAAAAAAAAGTTTTAAATATACCTTTGCCATTACTACCAATGACCAGGTATCTGTGATAATTAGTTGGTTATGTCTAACAAGATTTGTATACAATATACATTTTTTCAAGCTAATTTTCTAAATATATGATTTAAAAATAATGGCTATTTAATTAAAAAAATCAGTTAATAATTTTTATTTAAAATATTAATCATTTTTATCATTAAATAATTGTTTATTTTCTCGATCTGAAATTAGAGTCCAAACTTGTGCTAACTTATCCAAAGGCATATATTTAATATACCACATCTTATCGAAAAGTAAATATTCCAATTCTTGCCTTTCCATTTTTAGTTTATAAACTGGATTATTGACCTGACACTAAATTAAAATACTACGAGAAAATATCAGCATGCAATGGGGGGGGGGGAATAATTATCGTGTTTCATAGTTTTCGGCAAATTAAATCCCCATTTGCCGGGTTTGAGAAATGTAGATATTTTAGTCGATTTTTT
>JAPMOR010041022.1:54411-68788 GCA_026543865.1 Argiope aurantia | reverse complement strand
TGCGAGAGCTGTGGAATCGTAGTTGAGCTGTCGGCGTGGGTAATGTGAGTGCGAGAGCTGTGGAATCGTAGTTGAGCTGGTGGCGTGGGTAATGTATGCTTATTAAACTTGTGGAAAATGCTAAAGTGAAAAATATCGCTTCCGCATGTTTGTATTACGAAAGTTTGCTAGTATTTAATCTGACTTGGGTGAGTTTCTCTGCGAGCTATTTTTTTAGACATTGAATAGCGAAACAATGATGCTGCAAAGAGTTATTCACATTCAATTAAAGTTGGAAAATAAAGGTATGATGATAATAAAAAAGCAGGTTAAATGCCGATTTAATCTCGCATTCAAGAAAAGCCTTGCTGCTATTTAAAAAGCTTGAGTTGAAATCTCCCCAATGCGGCAGTAGGATTTTAATCGGACTGATACAAGATCAAATTATGCTAAATTCCCATCTTTGGAATAATTTCAAATTACAACCGTGGTTTAACAATCAATGTATAAATCGATTGAACTGCTGCAAGTTTTTTGATAGGACTTTTCAGACTCTCGCAATCGCAACACTTTGTTACAATCGTAAATTACAATTGACTAAAAATCGAATCGGCATCTTTCTTGTTTGGGAAAAATGACATTTGACTTTTATTCTGATTGACAGAACAGAATTTTTGTTGAAATTCTTGTGCACCGATTGAAAGTGTTCTTTGATTTACAATATCGTAAAGGTGTCGAATAAAAAAATTGCATTATAGCTTTTAAATTTCTAGTTTCTTTTAGTTATATTATCTTACTGCCCATTTTTAGATCTACGATTAGTATCTTATTGCAATGTATTGATAGGTTATTATAAAACTTCTGTACATTTTGCTAAAAAAAATTATGTCGGTTTCTGTTCTAAATCCCAATATTTTACTATACATGCAATGCCTCCTTTATGAAAATGTATATTTTATCTTTATTATATTCTGAAGCATCTTGTAAATTCTTTCTTGCATTGTCTTCGAATCAAATTCTACTGTGTATATTTCAAGATAATCTAGTGAGATACGCTGTTTAGATTTTAGTATCTGTATTACACCCAACTAACGAAATAAATTGCGATATCGCATAGAAATTCTAGTCTGAATAGGTCCTGTGAATTAAACCGTGAAAACGAACTAACATTTGAGGATTAATAATTTCATTTTATTTCTTAATATAATGGATACTACTTGAATATTCGCACTTCTAATCGAACGATCGTAATTTCACTAATCTAAAAATTTGGGTTTTCATTTTGCAACTTGGTGGAAGTTAGAATGGAAACATGTATTGACTGTGAGTGAATTAAAATTATACTTTAAACTGTTAAATGGATCTGAGGGATCTTTTAGAAATGTAATTTTGTGGACGAAGCATTCAGTTTGAATAAAATTTGCCAATATGAAACGATTCTGGGGTTGCAAAGATTTTTTGGCGAAATTTGTGTTTATCTGTTCGCCTAGATATGCAAATATATATTGTAAGCATTATTAAATGGGATAGGTATTTAAAAGGTAGCTGAAAAATTTTCTACTTAATATGAAATAATGGAGACTACTTGAATGAATTTTTAACAAATGCCCTTCTCTAAGTGAAGAAGGGCGTGAAGTAAATAGTGCAGTTCCGTTCGTCTGAAATTGGCATTGGATTTTAGGATGAATATTTAAAATTAGGAGATCATCTAATTCTTATTTTACCTGGTTTAAAACTTACTTCTGAGAAATTACTCGGAGATGTAATATCGTGGATATTCAGTTAGGTTTTCTCGCCCCTTTGGAAATTCACTTCTGAGAACGTTCTAGTATGCTTTTAAAAATCATTTGAAATCCTTCAGATTTCGAATAAGTATTTACGATACCGTGTTGAAATGAGATAAATATTTGTAATCTTTGGATATTCTGTGCAAGGGGCCTCTAAGCGGCTAGATTGCTAAAATTATGTGGTCAATACTTGGTATTATCTAGTGCAGTAGGAGAGAATCTTTACTGTTTCTTCTGCCATCTACTCATAAGAATAGAAAGATTGCGACATTTTTGGAGTGAAAATGCCAGCAACTTGGATTATCTTCAGGTTTCTTCCAAATTTAAACGAGACTCCGGTTGATTAATCTGGATTCAGATGCTTTGGATACTGTTCACAAAGAGCACACATCCATTTTGAGTACTGCTTGATGTTTCACCTCCGGACTCGGATTATTCCGACAGCATATACCTGGATAAGCAAGAAATCGTGTCGGAGGTTGGCATCGAAATAATATCGGTAAGTTTTCGTGAGTAATCCTCATACCGAAATGATTCTATACAATCTCGTTAATTACTAAATAATTAGAATTTTACAAATCAGGTTTGATCTTGCTTGGGTGTTTATAGGCTGAAAAATTTAGAACCTGCCATCTTGCTGATTTTATTAATGGACATATCATCCACCACAAGTTTTCTACGTTCCACATGCCTCCTTAATATTCACTTCTACTGGATTCGAGAAAATATTCCTTTAAGGTGACGTGTAGCAACAGAAATGAAAGGCCAGGTAAATTCCTATATTACAAAATATCTTAAATTACATGGCATTTTAAAAATCGTTTTATTTCTTCTTTCAGGAGGCACATTTTCCAAATGTTTAAAGAAAAAACATGATCGGAACACATCTTTCAAAATAGTTAAAGCACATTCAACTTCCTCAATGCGGATAAACTCAAGCACGTGTCATTCCGAGTTCACTTGTTCTCTATAGGACAGAAATAATCCTAGATCTGTATTTGTCAGCGTGTGACATCCATGAGAAAGATGGACTTCAATAGGACAGCGTTCGGCTAGGAATCTTAAGGAGCTAAAGTACAGTGTATTTAGCAAAAGAAATGTTTCAGGTAAACTTTCTCTCTATATTGTCAAGAACTGTATTAAGAATAGCATATTTATATTAACTGTTTCACAGGATTTTTTTTAATACCGGGAATAATTTTACTATCAGCAGATAAATTAACTATTCTGAAGCTTTAAAAAATTTTCCTAGTTAAAACACCGATATATTTTACACAAATAAGGCAATAAAATTCATTTTTATTTGAATTATCTATATATGCGTCTAAAGATCAAAAAAATAATCACTTGCGCATTGCGTTCGTTTGCTTTCTTAATGCATGCATTCGTGTCTTAGTTATGTTAATCATTCCAATTTTCTAAATTATTGGGTGGTTTTTAAAAACCAAATTTAGCATTAATCGTATCTTTTAGAATTTTTATATATCTAGCATCGTTGTTTAACTTTTTTCATACTTTTAGGCGCTTGCATTTTGTAGACGTACTTTGTTCCGAGTTTATTAAATTGATACAAATATTTTAATACAATGAGTATTAAAATTTAGCCAAAATCTGCTTTTGCTCAATTAAACGCAAACTGGTTTAATTTAAATATTCGATATTTTTTGAGATATATGCTTACATGAATTAACCGAAATGGGCGAAGCGAAATAATTCTCCGGCTTTCGTTTAGCATTTTTGAATTATATTTTCCAATTATGGATGGCGAGCCAGAAGATAGAGCTAACAATTTGTGAAGTCCTAAATATATAACGCCAAAAAATGTGACTACGAATACGAATTTTCAGAGCAAAACTAATACATAATCCATTTATCCTGTGTGGATTCTTTATGTGTGGTAAGCAATATTTTTAGATGTCTATACATTTCTGATAATTTTGATGCTATTTTAAGTACAAGAGATTGGGTATTTGTACATTTTTTATTTCAGTTCCTGACTTAAACTCTGTGGATAACAATTTGGATTGCCAGTAAACGATCTCTTGGGTATCAACCTGAGAAATCGGTATGTTGCAACAATTTGGATAACTATCCTTCTTAAATGAATATTGAGTATAATCATTTGATTTCATAACGATGTAATTTAAAATTCAAAATAAAACTTAATTAAATTTTGAAAATCTTTAAACGGATTCATTGGTTGCGTATATTTTTCTTAGAATAAACATGCCATCCACCATCAGAAGACCGGCTACATTCTCAAGTCCTTGATGAATTGACAATTTATACAAGATACAGAAAAAATTGAAGATGACATCGAAATAGAAATACAAATACAGCAAGGTCATGAATTTTAATAACAATTGCCAAAACATGGTATTCTTAATTGTAATTCTTGTAAATATTTTCTTGAAGCCTATGAGGCAGATTAAAGTCATAATTACCTGGAAACATTTATCGAGATAGATGCACCCAACCATTTCTCAATACAAGAATCAGTGAAATAGAAACGCGTATCATTGGGATCAACTTATCCATGTAAGGGTTGAATTGATCGGCCGCCTGAGAATGCTGCAATCGTCTGCACGTCGTTGCCTTCCAACCAAGTACCCCTTCTGATGGTGAAGCTGATGGGATAAGGGTTGTTCCCAGGTAATTTTATTTCGCCTGCTTCCAGAAAGCTATTCTGGACGAATAAAATATTATACTATTCATAAATAAAATTTCCTATTTTCAATTCTTTTGTAATCGTAATAACTAGCAAATTTATATTCTACTGTAAGTTTTCCAAGCGTCTTTATAGCAATCGAATGCAATTCTGTGTAACAAGAATAAAATGCTTCTCGAATATATTCATTTAACATACTTATTTCCTTTTGGAAAGCACTTCAAATGTTGAAGAAATTGTACAATAATAACCCTTATGGCTCCTCACTCTGCTCTTCTGCTAGTTGCGTCGAATTTAAACACGATGCATTCTTGTTGGATAAAAACTTATAATATTACAACGAGCTCGCACATTAATCTTTGTAGCAATTCTAACTAATCAGAAAATATTTCTGAGGTGTCTGAGCCTTAAAGATTCCTTATATTCTAATCTATTCTTATATAAATCTCAGTGTGTGTGTGTGTGTTGGCACTCTATAGGCCAGACCGTTCGACCTACAGCTACCAAATTTGGCACATGCATACCTTGGAGGTCGGGAATGTGCACCTGGGGCCCTTTTTTAAATTTTTATTAGAATTTTAACTATTAATAAAAAAACTAACTCTCCCACCAAAAAAAATCTTCATTTCCCCACCGCCAAATGAGTAACGCTTCAGTTTGTCTTTTTTCCCACGCTAAAGAGGATAGTCTTAAGAAATTTTCGGCAGACTATTTCAAAGGATTCTGTTTATTTTCTTAATGTTTTATTCATTTAAAACTAAACACTGTCAATTAGTTGATCTGTTCATGAGGAATATAAGTATTTTAACTTCTTGATATATTATATAAATTAAGAAAAATATTCTTTAGTGACCATAAGATTTAAATACTCAACGACTGTTTTCAGTACTCATATTTTTAAAAAAATGCTTCGTTTCAGTAAAGAAAATATTATATTAATTGCAGTTTGACCATTTCCACTTGAATTTAAAGCATAAATTCTACGGGAGCTAACAGAAAATTAGAGAGGGACATATTAGTTATGACTGAAGGCCTTTATAATATGAGTGAATTATATGATTATTAAAATCTGAAGTTTTAAAATATTTTGATGAAAAATCTATTAAAGTTGGAAATGCGTAAAATATTTAATTATTAAAATTTTAACGTGCATTATGATTGGCGAACCGGCAGGTTGCCAATAGTGGCTAGTATGTATAATACATCTCATTAGTTTTCGGAGTGCAAAGCGTTAAATTCAACCGTTTGCAAATGGCGGAAATTAATTCATGTATTAATTCATAACCTATGACCTTCATCGACTGAATACACGCAGAACTCCTGAAATATTCAAGCACTGGCTCTTGAAGGAAATCAAAAGGTCACTTGGATTTTTTCCAAATGAATTTCAATACTTTTGCTAGTAGGCAACTGAAGAGGGAAATATTTAATGGTCACAACCGTCAAGATATGTATTCAATTCCGTATATAATGTAATGAAAATTCGATTTTAGAATCTATATAAATTTTAAAAGCAAAATAAATCGTGAATGCACTTGCATTTCATAGCATTCTTTGCAGATGGGATTGTATCTAACTTGCATTAACCGAAATCTTTTCAGATGCCTGTAAGCATGTTGAAACTGAAATGATTGCAATAAAGCAAACGTTTTGAGCCTTCTTGAATCGCATTTTGGAATTTGAAGCTTCTACAAGTGAATTGTGAGAGAATATTGAGGTGATTCAATTGATATTTTCTAAAGCTTGTGATAAATTTCAATCTCAATGTGGCTTTAAGCATTAGTATAAATCCACCAATATATGAATAATCTGTTCGAAATGTTTCTTCTGCTATCTGCGTTAATTTTGAATATCAAGGCATGTTTAAAATGCTGGCTCCCGTATTCAGGTTAAGCGAAATTTGAATATTGACTTTTTAAACAATTCTATTGACAAATGCTGAACTACTTTGTTTCAAACTCTACAAAAGCCTGACGTTAGAACTGCAGCTTTCGTATGTTTTGTATCGACATTATTTTGTATTCAAAACCATAATTGATATATCAATCAATATTTAACCTTAAACTCTTTGCTCGTAACGTTTTATTCATAAAGAAACAATATAATTACACGATATGTATTGAAATGCCTATTCAGTTCTTCCAACGCATATTCTGTACCCATTTGAAAAAAAGAAAGCTTTTTAAATGATTTTTTGATGGTAGAGAAATTCCTGGATTATATTGTGGTTCACCATTTTGCAAGTAATTCATTTTTCTTACATTTGTTCACTGCATAATGAATAAAACAGTTTAAAATTTTACATGTGATCATGCCTATTATAATCTCAGCATATTCATTAGCATAGCATGAGCTCTGTATTAAAAATGGAAACGGGCTATTACAGCTATATCTTGGGGCTAAGAACTAGTTATACCAGAGTTTGTCCCATAGTAACTTTTATAGCATCTACCGACATTAAATGTAACTTGGGACTTATGTATATTTTGTTATTGGCGATTTGTTAATCTTAAATGAAGGGCTGCCACTGTATAATTTTCAAAATTGAGCTTTTCTACTTTTGTCGTCTTATGAAACTTCGTTACATCGAGAGAATAACTCGCTGTTTACTCTTGCAGATTTTATGAATAAAATTGCTGCCTTTTTACTATTGTATCGAGCCAATTTTCCTACCTAAAATTTGTGAGTATGAAATGAATATCAAAGAATACCGCATGCTTAAAAATATAATATGGACGATTCTAGTACTATATCAAACTTTGTATTTTTTATAAGAATCTTGATATTTGCATTTGTAATAGTCTTTTGATTTAGGAATTTGTTTTATGCAATCGAAAATTTCGAAATTGATATGAGCTTTGTTCCAAAATCTCTGTAAAAGGAAATAATGTTCAATATGTAATATAAATTGTGTAATATGTATTCAGTTAAGGAAAACTATTCAAACATTATATTAACAGAAATGTATTTGTACTATATATAGAAGATGAGGTAGGAAGATGCATTGTCAACATGCATATTTGTTTTCCAGAAGTAAATTTCTGGAAGTATTTTTCAAAATAAGATTGACCAAAATTTCAAATATTCTAAATTGCATTAAGGAGCATGCAACAATGGTGCGTTTTGATAAAATATTTTAACATTTATTGTATAGAAAATATTAGTAATTATATTTTAAATATTGATTTCTAATTTTAGAATATTTGACAACTGTTAATGTAATTGTTTTAATATTGCAATATTTTTAATGGGTTTTAACTTACCTATCTTAAAATTCTTAACCTTTTTTCTGGTTTAAACGTAAATTTAATCTATGCTCATTAATTTAGTTTATTTCAAAAATATATTTAATGGTTCACTAAATATTTAAATATCAATTCATTGCATCCATTTGTAAATGCAGTTAAAAACTTCTCGTATTCTTATTAAACTTGAAGTAGTAAAATTTAATAATAGCAAGTTCAAAATTTTAATCTTAAATTTATCTATATTTCGACTCTTTATTTATGTAAATGTTTATATCCGCGGGTAAAGGATATTTTGGTTGGTTCGGCCGGCCAACCAATCAAAATATCCCTCTATTCATAGAAAGCATTTGATCATCGTGTCTGATCAACAGGATGATTGATCAGTATGCCTTAAGAGTAAGTATGACGTACTCGCATGACTAGTATTCTTTTTATTCATTTTAGATTTTAGAAATAAAATATCGCTCTAATTTTATTTAGTGAATGGATGTGATGAATTGGAAATGTAAGGTATTTTGCTTATTAATTTCATTTTAAAGTGATAAAGTTATTTAGAATAATGTATTTCTTTTAAAGTGTTTTAAATTGTTTAAATTCTCTAGTTCAGTTCCATTGTACATGAAATTCCAATTTTTAAAAACTATATACGAGTAAGGGATCAATTATTAAATGTGTTAAACAATTTATTCATTCTATTTTTAATTAACCTAATCTAACTAAAACGGATTTTTTCCCATTACTGTGAATTTATCTCTTTAGAATTCACGTATGTATTGATAACATCCTATGATAAAGTATACAAGCTTTGCATAAATTGTACTCTGAATTCTTGTTTCAAAGACATTTCTATATTACTTCTGTTGTATTCATCTTGACAAATAATCATTTTGCTTTGTATATAACAAGCTTGCAAATAAAGTTTATGCATTACAAATTCATGCTGTATTTAAACGAGTATTCATAATTATATTTCTATTTTTAGTTATCTATAAAAGTTTCTAGAAACCACCAATGATTCGTTCACTGAATCTTACCTCATTGAATTTTAATTAAATCTTCAAATGAGTTAAAAGTAAAAGAATGGCGTGAATTAATAGTTTGCTTTTGGCCTATTACCGAAAACATATTAAGGGGTTTTAATTTAAGTATGACATTAACATTCACAGCGTATAACATTTTATGGCTGACAGTATTGTAGTGGAATAGTAATTAACGATGTATTGATATCAAAAGTAGTTTGAAATTTGTCATGCTCTGGAAATTAGATGAATTAATTTCCTGTCATTTGCACTTCCTTTTAACAAGTTTAGGATATCATCCATTTAAACTTAAAACCAAAACATTTTCCCATGGGAAAAAGTATGTAGGTTTGGAGTTAATTGAATGTTTTACTTAATTTGTTTGAATTTATAAAACTGAATCTGAACCTATTTGATACTTTTATTCATAGATTTTGTGCTGAATTCTTGTTTCAAATGCATTTGTATGTTATTCCTGAGGTATTCTTGCAAAAGAACTTATTCTTGTGTATGACAAATTTGCAAATAAAATTGATTCATTTGATATTCATACTGTATTTATTGAAATGTTCATAATTAATCATATGTGCATTATCTGAAAATTATAAAATTCGTAGAAACGACTCCGATAATTTATGGACTCGACTTCTCCCGCTTAATTTTAACTAAATCGTACTCAAATTAGTCAAAAGTAGAAATAATTCAAATGATATAAGTTTCCTTCTGGCCATTTTCTAATCTCATTTTACGAGTTCTTATTTAAATTATGTATAAGAGAATTCATCGCAGAGTGTAGATATGTAAAATTTGCTTGAAAATTGCCACGGTTTGGAAATTGGATGAATTCTTCCCTTATCGTTTGCTCTTAAATTAAAAGTTTACAACATCATCTGTTATTCGAATTTTAATGTAAACCATTTTAGGAGTTAAAGAATTTCTAGAATTTACTTCTGGTTTGTAATTCATTTTCTTTTTAATCGTGTTAATTTCATTTCTAAAATAAGGGAAAAACTATTGAAAGGTCTCATTAAATTTGGATGAATGTTAACAATGATCCCTTTTAATAATTAACATTGTTTCTGAAGAAATATTTGAAATTCTTCAGTTTTCATTTTGGTGCCGAAATTTATAAAATATCGGTCTTTATTTGAATATAATATCTAATGAATCTGTTCAAGATTAGTAAGATATTTGTTAATATTCTGATCTTGCTAGTGTATTAATCTTGTTTTCCCAAAAATAGAATGTGAATTAAATGTTTTGATATAATAGTTCGATATTCTATCGCTGTACAAAACTAAATTCGAAGCCATAAATTATCTATTCTTTCTACATTAACTTGATAAGTTAACTCCAAAGAAAAATGTATATCCTATATTTTTTAATTATCATAAATGTTTTCCAATTATATTTGTTGGAAAGTATTTGACAAATATTCGAATTTTTAGAAGTGTAGAGAAAGATATCTATGATCCGCGTTCTTTTATCTCTATGAGCCGTTAGTGAAATTCAGAGAAGATTTTAACCTGGTTATTAGATTCACCCTTAAGTGAATAATGCAAAATAGGCTTTACAACAGTATAAAGTGATGAGAATTGCAAGTTTGTTTTTCGGATGATCTAACGCAACTGTATAAAATATTTCTCCAATTCTGAATGATTGGTCCAAATTACAACTCAAAAAATGCTTGATGTATAACCTCATGAAAAACGATGTTTACAAATATTAGTCTACACTTTTTCGATTTTTGATTTATCTAGCAATTTTCGTTCAGGAATTAAAATTCTTATAACTTAAACACTTAAATACCCGTTCACGCATATGATCGCAATCTATCCAAATTCCTGAAAGTTGCTTGAAATTTCCCCTTTCTAACCTTCATTGGATTAATTGAATTTGTATATTTCGGATGCTGAAGTGTCTCACTCGAAATGATATAGGCATTTGCTAATAAAAGATTCATTCGAATATCTTTAAAAAAATTCTTTTCATGCAAAGACTAAATGGCCGATGACTAATGGGAAGAGTTCCCTTAACAACATGGCTTGTCATAGTTATTTTTTAAAGTAATATTTCATCTTTGAGAATGATGCATACATATCCTTGAATGCATAACTTTGAAAGGACTAAGTTCCAATATTCTGAGGTTCTCAAACACTTCTGCTGTTGCAGAAATCGGAAGATAGGTAAATAATGCGCTGAAATATGAAAACTCGGTGTTTCGGATATAATTCTCTCAAATTTACTTATTCTGTACCTATGCCCAGCTAAAGCCGTGCAAATACATCTTAGATCTCCTTTTCACTTTATTCTTTTTGACATCAACGCATCTGATTATACGAATACGCGGGAATTATCATAATAGTTAAATCTACATACATAAATTCAAGGGAAAACTCGATGTTACAGTAGTACATTACAGTAGTATGCATACCATAATACTATTTACTTGCATATGTCTATTAGCCATTGTTCCTTCTCCTTCAAAATTCATTACATTGGTAATCTTATTTTAGGCCTTGCGTTTCCTATATTGTCAATAAATTATAAAGAAAATTTAATCCTCAAAATTTATGTATTTAATCTTGCCAAAATATATTCGCAGCTCATCGGCTTCGATGGGTAGTAAGTTCAATTTCAGGATCATTAATTATCTTGTGTCGTCCACCAATTAGAATATAAAGAAAATATAAGCTCATCTCTTTCATTAATGAGATCGTATATTAAATGAAGGATATTAATATAATAAAGTCCTGATTTATGATAGTAATATTCATCATATGAAACAATGTATTTCGTTAGTTGCTTATTTAATAAAATGTCCTCGGTTTCTTCCTTAAATGAGAAATTTAGAGGCAGCTTTGTAAAAATTATGATATATCATAACATAAATTAGATCTAAGCAACATAATCAATCGATGTTGTCATAGGAAAAGTAAGAATTGATGATATTTAGATAAGTGAAGTTGCTTAATATAACTAAGCAAAAATATATAAGATAAGTGTTTAGTTTTTGGAGTTGAAAACAAAATTATATATTGAAAAATGTGAAACTAATGTAAATTTGTGTACTTAATTCAGGTTTGCATTGATATTCAGCAAAAGAGGATAATGTAATAATTTAATTCATGTGCAAGATATATGTTTTGTGAATATAGATAAGAACATTGGGTTCAATTTTGTATTTTAATGCATTTAATCCTGTTTAGCCGAGAAATAATTATCAAATTGGACAAAGAGTACAAAATGTCAAAATATGTTATTCGTCTGAGGCTAAATTGTGCATTAAGAATTTAAGGAATTACGATTTTATTTCTTATAGCTTAAGAGAACTGAATGGAATCACCAAAAGCGTTTCATTTAATGAACCCCATCGAAATCTCGGAGTGTCATATTTTCTTTGAAGCAAGTAAGACTCTACAGAACCCTAATTTTTAGAAATGGAATGATAAAACAGCTATTTTCATGACATAATCTTTTCATCTTTAGTCTTTCCAGAGTTGGGTATCGTGGATAACTGTATACTGATTTGATGGTATTAATTGTGGAAAATATAAGTCTCTTATTAAAATGTGAATTTTTTGTTTAATAAGAACTAATCTAATATTATGGCGTGATTCTAAGAAAATTTAACCGTTGAATATTCGTATTGGAGCAGTAACTCCAAACGTATTTTTCCTCTATATCCTTTGATTGCTTTATTTTTGTGGACCCCATATTATGAAATACTTCAACAATGTTCTTGATGAACAAAATCTTTTAAGTAGATTCGTATAGCAAGACAATTTCTACAGTTCATCAAAGATCATAGTCTCTAGAACCCCAAACCATCTTTCGTTCAAAAATTTGTTTAACACGGTAAACCATAATATTTTTTGAATTTGTGGTTGAGATTGATTTTGTTTCTATTTTAACCGACTTGGAATATGTTATAAGAAATATAAAAACTTCGGATGAGCTCGCAGATGAGCCATCTAGCTCAAAGCGGATGGAAATTTTAATTTCGCTATAGCTTCCTTAATATTGAAAATAGAAAAAAACATATCAAATTAGTCATTTATTAAGAGGAACAACTTCTGTATTTAAAATTTTTCGCTAATTGCAATTTCTTAGAAGTTGTGCTAAATACGATTTTCAAGCTCTAATTTTAATTGTTTCTAAATCAACAATTCATGTTGCCAATTTTTGGAGAAAATTGAAATAAAACTTTTCTTTCGTTTCCTTTATTCAAATTTTTAAATGTCTTTGGAGTAAAGATTTTAAAGCCCCACAATGTAAAAACGGTCAATTTTAAAATTTCCTGAAACTATGCGTTTTTCAATTCTTTATATATATATATATATATAAATATATATATATATATATATATATATATATTTGAATGAGCCTTGTTATTCCAGAGATTTTGTTAATTTGATCGTCCTTTGCTTAATATCTGCCGCATTATTGAAATATTAAAAATATTCTAATACTAAAAGACAATCATTATGGATTGAATTCAAATATGAGTACTTTTATCAACCACCAAAAGTACACAGATATCTTAATTCTAATATTGTTTAAGAAAAGATGATTTTTTACTCCAATATGATTGAAACATGAATTCTTTAATTCTTAATATTTATAATAAAACCATATTCTCTGTATTTAATTGAAAGAAGAATAAATGCAAAACGATAATTAATTCCTCCATTAGTGTTTTAAATGCAAACAATAAATTTCAACCGATAATCAGTTTTTTCAAATCTGTTTAAAATGGAGACGACAAATTTTTATTTCTTTCAGCTTGATACAATCTTTTGGCATTTTCTTATAGAATTCAGTTTCCGATAATATTTTTTTTAATCAATCCGAAAATAAAATAATTCTTCAGCAGTTCTTCAAAGGAAAAACTAGGAATGATATTAGAAGAGAATATGATATTCCAATAAGAAAGCTGCATTCAAGGTAATTATTATTTAATTAGATTAGAATATTTTATATAAGTAC
This sequence comes from Argiope aurantia, assembly GCA_026543865.1. Taxonomy (NCBI): domain Eukaryota; kingdom Metazoa; phylum Arthropoda; class Arachnida; order Araneae; family Araneidae; genus Argiope; species Argiope aurantia. Next base: position 55,098 of record JAPMOR010041022.1, on the reverse strand, counting down.
CATTAATTTAAAGAAATAGTTTCTAATTTTGATAATTTTTTTTGTTAAATTTTAAAATGCTGCACAATTTTATTTTAATTCCAAATAATTTTATTATTTGCAATTAAGTGAAATAGAATTTTAATATGCTTATGGTAATATGCTCTAAGTATTATGGTAATATGCTCTTAAAGTGCTTGTTTTAAATACATCTACGGTTTGTCGAAAATATTAGGTATAATTTCATTTAAATCATTTATGATATTCGATGTTCTTAAACTATTCAGTTATTTTTAAGTATCAAATAGTGATTGGCAGTATAATTGTTATTTTAATGACTTAAATTTGTTCTCTTCTTTATCTACATGAACTTTCATTTTCATATCCCTCTTGTAAACCGTGCAGATAATGAAAATAGCTTGTATATCCACAAAGATGCATTCTTTAAAGAAACGCAGCTTTAAAAATTCGTGGTAGTTGACAAAACGTTTTAACATTAACAAAATTACCAACAATAAAACAATTAACATTTACAACCGATGTCAAATTAATTTTTTCTAGTACTGTTTTCTGATGTTATAACAAGAGACGAAAACGTCTGAATTTTTAAATGTGCCAAGGTACATGCCTTTTAAAGGACATTTGCTATCTCTCTCTCTATCACACACACACACACACACACACACACACACACACACACACACACAC
>JAPMOR010041022.1:22787-54401 GCA_026543865.1 Argiope aurantia | reverse complement strand
CACACACACACACACACACACACACACACACACACACACACACACACGGCATGAAAAATAATTTAGCAAAAAATTAGATTACTCATTTAAAAAATCTATTTCTGATTTATGCAGATTTTTACCTTTATTTTATGGCCTTTTGATTATATTTCTGAGAAATGTGACGAATATTTGAACAAGTAAAAAAAAAGCACAACTTTCTTCATCTATCAATTATAAACTAGTTAAAAATTTGTAACTCGGGAGATTTTTTTTTCGGACTTCAGCATTTTTTACAAAATATGGCCTTTTTTTTTATTTTTTATTTCTTAACATCAAAATTTTATTAGTTGAATGGTATTAACAGCAAATCATAATATTGATCTTTGTTCTTATTTATGATCTTTCCATGTTCTTTAATATATATTGTAATGAATTATAATCATACAAATTATTAAAACATAGCAATTCCCTTGCCTTTGTCAAGGAATTTACAAAATGTTTATAACATTTTTGTTTAAGTGTTTATTTTGTTAGGGTGCATTTTAATGAGCAATGGATTAGTATCCTGAATTTTTAATATAATAAAGGGGGGAGGAAAGGTAGTGTATAAATTCTTGCTTATAAAGTATTATGACTTTCATATTAGTAAATTATTTTCATTTACACAAAACATTTAAATTTCCAAAGGCTATTTTAATTGCAATTAAAAGCACTGATATCTCTGATAATGCCATATAATTGTTTATATGAAGTTTATAACGTATATTAAAAATTTCTCTTTATTTGACTTTCAGCATTTATTTGTAAACAAATAAGATTTAAACTTCCGCAATATGTATAAGCTTCCAATATGTATTATTTTAGCAATATGTATTATATTTCCGCAATATGTTATATTTAAAAAGAATAGTAATATTACTTTTGGTGTCAATATTTAAATATGTATTAGCTGTCTACATTTTCAGTAGTTTTCAAAATAACATTTTTTCTTTCTCAAAGCTGAAAAAAAGTTAAAAAATGCTTATTCTGGGCTATGCTTTTATTTCTGAAGAAAAGCAAATATGGAAAAATATGCTTTTTAATTATCAAAATATTAAATTTTTACATATATAATTGCTAAAGAAATTTATAGATATAAATGTCAGAATATATACATATTAGAAGAATATATATATTCAGAATATATATACTGTAAATCAGAAGATTCAAATTATAAGCAAAAGTCAGGGAGAATTGTATATGAATATTGAAGAGCAACAGCTGTTTCACCAAAATAAATATTCATACAATAAATTTATATAATATATTGTTATTGTGGAAGTGAAGAAGCTCATTTATACCTCATATCTAAAACTTTTGTAAACAATGAATTTAACAACTCTTTAAATTTGAATGGGCTAATTGTTAGCTTGACAACATGTACTTGACATCACAAATCAGTATAAAAATAATGTTAATATTGATGAAAACCGTACTATTTTAGAATTATATCCCTGAATAAAATAAATGATTAATTTGCACATCATAAGCATTTACTTTTGTTCAAATAAATTTAGTGGCAAAACATCTACAATTAACAACACATGTTAACTTGATTAGCCTCTCAGAAACTAGTGATGATATTTTAATTCTTTCAAGAAAATGTGATATTTTCCATTTGTTTCAACAAACTCTTGCCTTTTTTTTTCTTCCCAGAATTTTGTACCAAATAAGTTATTAATTTTTTGATATTTTAATATTTAGTTTTTACTAATGCTTGAATAATATCTGTCATTTTATTATATTAATTTCCAATGATGTTTTTAATTATTCATATCTTTATGACAATCGTTACTTCCTGAAATCATAAACCTATGAGTACAATCATCTAACTAAATACTGTTAAGTCAGCATAATTTAATTTATTTAATTGTCAAATTTTTCAACTCAGGATCTTGTGTATTTAAACAAGGAATTTCTTTCTATATTTAAAATATGATGAAATATGATCCAAATTGAAATGTTTCAAGAAAGTAAAAGAATTTTTCACAAATTTTTTCTTGAAATCATCTTAAATATTATTCTAATAGGTTACATTAAACTGTCAGTTAAGTTAATGAATTTTTAAAATATAAACCTTTTTTTTAATTTTATTTTTACATCATAATTCGTAGAAATTTGAATCAACTCAGATAAGTTATTCCTACACTTGTTTTTGAAATTCCAAAATTTTCAAATCCCAATTAATCTCTTTTCTTTGTTTTTTACACGCTTCTCAGAATGTCTTAAAATATGCAAATTTAAGAAAGGACTTCTGTATACAAAAATCTGTTTTATTCAAATTTGACTCGAAAAGTAATATATCATATGAATTAAAAAAGAAAATTCTGACGGAGAAGTCGCAGCTTCTACAAGCATTAAAATAAAGTGCCATTAAAGGCACTTTAAAATGTAACATTGATGCTGATTATTAATTCAAAATTCTTCTACAAGAATTACAAGGAAGTGTCAATAGAGGTGCTTTAAAATGCAACATTAATGCTGATTCTTAATACAAAATTCTTCTACATGTCTTTTTATTTCTCTAATACATATACATATTGTAATAAGATAATGAGCACATAAACCCACTAGGAAAGAACTGCACTGATATGAGCTATACATGTATGTCATTTTCTATAAATTATAAAAAAGAACAACATCAAAGTAAAAATATATTTGATTTTCAAAGATGGGAATCAGGAATTATTTAGTCATTTCTATACAGATAAATTATAATATAGCATCTTTCAAAAAATAATGAGGTACAGAATACATTAGAAGTAATGTTAAAATTTATTGTGTAAAGAGAAAAAAAAGCATTAATAAAAACTGAGGATCATTTTAAGCAGATAACAAAGGCCATGATTTGATCTCTTTAAAAAATGTTAATTTTATACACATTTTTGAATATTAAAGCTGAAGCAAACTGATATTGTAAAAGAGATTAACTGTATTGAGTGACTAAGCCCATTATTATATCACACAATTTATAAGTAACAGAAGTAATTTCTTTAATTTTCTAATTATTAATCATAATAAAAACTGCAATAATTCTTTTTCTATAAAATAAATAATAACATAAAAAATCAATTTACTAAAAAAAACTTATATATCCATGTGAAAACATTGTACAGTCATGGAAATGAGTCATACAGGAAAGTTTCAAAAATACAAAAAGCAATCCTGTATAATCATCACCAGACAGATGAAAAAGATATCTGTTTGTTGCTTTTCTTATTTTTTTTCAAAAGGAAAAGGCTGCTCCTTATTTGTTCCATATCTCAGCAAGTCTTTAATCTGAGAAATGTGGAATAAGAATTAATTATAATATTATAAATAATTGTACTGAAAAAAATTGCCAATTTAACAATAATACTTACATGACATACTTAAAAATTGATAGTATAAACACAAATATATCATATAAGTAAAAAATACCATTTTTTAATCTAAATTTAGAATAAATATTTAGCATTCCTTTATACAGTACACCTATTATAAAAAAAAGACATAAGATATACTATTTTCAATCACTAGAAATGTGCAGTCTAAAAATTTTGTAAGTGATTTCAGATACCTTTGGAAAATATTCTACAGAAAGAATATTTTTTTTACCTAATCTTAAAATATTATTTGTTCAACAAAAACATATTTATTATTTAAGTGGGTTTTTTTTTCAAAAACCCTTCTTGCATTAAATATTCATACAAAAATCTGCCATAATCTTTGATATACAGCTGTATAATGGTAGGGGTGGAGGAATAAGAATTTTTCAATATGGAATAAAATATAATTAAAATTTTGAATTTATATTGCAAATAATCTTCAATACTTGAATTTTTTATTATATTTTTACAGAATTACAAAATTGAACAATAAAAGGAACAAGGTTAAAATTGATTAACATGTACACTGTCTAAGTAAAGAATGGGAAAATTTTCTTATAGCATGACAAATGCAAAAACTGTTAAAGATGAACTCTAGTAATTAAACTAAACAAGTAATATTAAAAGTTAATTAAAAATGATTTGAAAAAATATTACATACATACATTATCAATTTTTAATAACTTATATCGCAATAATAACATAATTAAAAAAACTATAAGACTAAAAATGATATGAATATGTAAAGATTTGAAACAACTTATTTTACAACGTCATTAGATTAACCAGATAGAAACTATGCAATAAAATGTTTTTAATTGAAGCATTTTTAGGAACAATTATTTGACAAAAAACAGTATAATCATACTAAAGACGAGTTTTCTAAAAGTTATTAATAAGTTAAGCAAATTCTTTTAATTATAATTCATTTGCTTCAAAAAATTGAATGTTCAAGGAATTATACAAATGAAAGATTCTAATCTTAATTCTAGAAAATAATAATCAAAAATCGTCTCGGATATAATAATAAAAAGGGATTCCCATATGAAGGATGTAAAAGAGATTAATATAAACATGCCTCAAGTCGGTCAGATTCCTTTTTTGGTAGGTAAATGAATATTCGCCTCATTTCAGCTATACATTTAGATACTTCATTTATAGCCCGGCAACATGATGACTGGCTAATTTGATTCAAATCACCTATTATTTGTTGATGACTTCCTGAAGCAAAAAAATGTAAGGCAATACACAATTTCTCTTCAGGAGTTACAGCACTGTTTCGTAAAATATCGGTGCTTACTTTCTCCTTCATCAAAGATAAAATGCGTTCAGCAGAATTACGGGGAAATCTGTACCTCGAAACAAAATCATATTCATCTAAAAAATCCAAATCAGAAACTGTCAGTGTAAATTATTCGCGTCCTCCTATCTGGTATCAACTGCAATAGTCCTAATGCATCTAAATCCTCCATGTTTGTTTGAAAACTAATGTAATAGTTGTCCTTCTTGAGAACTGCGCATGCGGAAAACCGTTGATCAAATTTGATCATCGGAAGTCCGTGGATCAAAAAATGGGACAAAACTGGGGGAAATCGACAATCAGTTTGGTCTTGAGAATACCGATTTGACCGCTGATGAGCGTTTAATCATCAGCAGATGTTTAACTACGGTTGGTGAATACGGCCGGAAATCTCAAACATGGAGTGATGGCTGATTTATTACGATACTAATTCTTCATATATAAAAATAAAATAAAAATTCTTCTTTCGTAACTTCTGTACTCACAAAAAGTGATTCATATTTCCTTTTTTATAATATTAAGTATTTATTGCTCACACTCATAAATCAATATTTTTTTGAAAATCTGTTTTTTGAGAAAAATCAGTTTTTTTAATTATTTTTCTTTATTTTCTTGATACGGAAAGGTTGAGATAAAATTATGAATTATTTGAATTAGATCTTGATAATTTACTTGAATGGAAAAATCCGGGGATGTTTTATACATATAGTGAAATTTGGAATTGTAAATTATTGAAATGCAATTTTTCAACAAAATTTCACTTGTAAATTGTTTTAGAAAAATGAATATTAATTTATTTTACTTGAAATAAAAAAAGGAAATATAGGTAATTTTAACAAAATCAGGTAAAGAAAAAAAGAATCAAAATCAGGACATAAAGAAGCATATTCGTGTTGTCTGGTAACTTCATATAAAACGCACCATGATAAATAATAAAGTATATCATAATTTTACTATATTCATAACTTTTATGTAGGACTTCCAATTATTGAAATTTTAGTGAAAAAATTTTCCTTTAATATTTTGAAATAAAATGTAAAAGAATTATTAAGGTAAATCTCATAGTTTTTACTTTGAATTATCAATGCTTTTAAAATTTCAAATAAGTTATCTAAAACTAAACAAATGGTTACTTATCAATAGTTAAATGAAGGCTCTAATATTAATCAAAATTAGTTGGCAATTTTATTCTGAAAGTACAAAAATATTGCATCGTGGCCAGAAACATGATTTACAAAAATTCTAATATCTCCTGCATGAAGTAGTTTGCAAATTATGTATTCTAAAATTCCGTTTTTGAAACATGAAATAAGTCAAATTTAATAAAAGCTTGTAATCGGTGTTTTTTTTCTTCTTTAAAATATTTCTTTTTCTATTTTAAAACTTTTAGTGCGTGGCTTAACGCGCATTGCCAAATTTACTTTAAATTAAATTATTAAAACATTTCTAATTAATCAAAACTGCCAGCTACGTAAATAACAAAAATAAGTTTTAATTACAAATTAAATTAACAAATATAGCTCATGATACATTGGCCGTATATCCATCGACCAGCACGAGGCAGAAGTTCGGAGCTAACCGGCGAAGCCAGGAAGTGAGTCACTGGTTTTCGTTGGAGAACAAAGTTCATCTCCATAGGTATGATTGATGCTTATCGCCAGCTGGCGAAACAAACAGTCATTTATCGCCTGTTTGGCCGCTGCAAACTCTTCAAATGATTAAAAAATGAATTGCACACATTTGTAAAATAGAATATAGTTTCAATTATTAGGTAGAACATTTTAAAATAAAAAGTACTGCGGAAATAGATAACTAATAATCAAAATTCAAAATGATTATTGACACATACAAAGTTTTCAAATGACAGGAAATACCTGATTTAACTCAAAAGTATTTTCGCCAAAATCAGTTAATGATTAAGATCTAAATATGAATATTTCTCAGTTATTCACGCAGTGGTGTTTGGAAACAAGGATTAAAAAGCAGCAACAACTGTTGAAATTATTTTTTAAAATTCCCTTATCTTTTTTTATTTATTTTGTACTCTAAAAAAATTACTTTTTTCACTCTCAAAATTCAATGGGGAACAAAAAATGAAATAAGTAATAAAAATAGGAAAAAAAGGCAGAAAAGGAATCAGCAATTAAGATAAATGCAGGTTGGTATTAATTTATTAAAGCCAGCTGTGCAGAAAACAGATTTATTTGGGTAATGAAAGACAACCTTTTCTTTCTTTGAAATTAGAGCAGATAGGGCTGCTTTAAGATCAGCCCCAGTTTGCGGAAATGTCTTTTTTTTTCTCCCAGATAAATGTTGCCTTCATTAATTATTTTTCATTCAATTTGGTTTATTAAATATTCATTTTTTAATAGAAATCTTTGCTCGAAAAAGAGTATGTAGATAATTTTCTGAAATAGTATTCAGAGGACACTTTTTATCAGCATAATTCATTTTTTATTAGTTTTTCAATACAAAAAGCAATAAACATTGTATATCATTAAAAAATTGTATTTTCGTAATTTTAACAGAGCAAGAAATTAAACATAAGAAATAGAGGTCGATTTATGCCCGAATTGAACACTATTCAAAAGTTCTTTTAGTAGAAAAGGCCAGTGCCAATGAAAATTTCTCAACAAAATTTATTTTAAACTTTATAGGTTTATGGTTGTAATATAAAAAATGTATCATTTTGTCCCCAATGTTTACTGTATATTGACTATAATATATAGACTAATGATTATGGAAGTTATTTAAGCTAACCTATTAAAAAATTTTTAAAAAGTTTAAAAAAATTAAAAAAAAAGACGTAAGAAATGTAGTAGATGTAGTGGTAGTAACTCTAAATCTAGTTTTAAATTTTAAAAAAGTTAGTCTGCTTATTTGCAAAGTAACGGCTTTTGCTTTTTCAAAAAAAAAAAAAAAAAAACTTCTTGATAAATATTCCGTGCAACAATACTAATTTCGGAGATAATGTATCGTCATGATTATATGCTAATTTTAGGAAAACAAAATATTCATGTTTGTTTGTTTTATTTTTTTTATTTAATTTTTTATCTTTTAAACACAGCGATAAAGATTCAAAATTGTTAAAATAAATATAAAAAAAAATTAAAAATAATGTTTTAATAGTTAATCAATAAAATACTTTATATATTATGAGTGACATACTTTAATCATATAGCATACATGTTTAAAAGCTCTAAATACAATTACAAGTTTCGGAAATTAGTTCCATAGTTAGCTCTTTCGTTGGCAAACTATAAGCACGTCACTAGAAACTATATGCTCTGTCATTTCTAGATTACTTGGTTTGGATAGATTAGAATTCTAGATGAACCAGGCAATGAGTTGTAGAATAATCAGAATCTTATCTTTCCGCCTAGAATATCGTAGAAATTTAATTCAAGATGGAGGCTGCAATTTATGCAGATAATTAATCCCTTATGTAGGAAAACACAAAAACGAAGGAATTCAACTAAATTGAAGACATGGATAGAAAACTATGAAAAGAAAAATAAGTTTAATAAAGTCATGAACCCTTTAGCATTTTTGTTTTCTCTGCTATCAAACTTGTTGACTTTTTTATTTTCAGAATGGGCTCTCTTACTAATTCAACTAGGTAATCATAAAATATTTGGCACTTTTTTGGATTATATATCATTTTTATATCAAATTATTGTATCTTTTTTAAGCTTATATGTTTAAAAACAATTCAATACTCGAATGATGAATGGGTATTCTGGTTGGGAAGGGAAAGCAATATGATATTGTTCTCATAGTTTAAATGTTTATAAAAATGTTAGGTTTATTTGGACATGCCCTGATAATATAACTCAAAAACGCAAGGAGCTGTATGGATGAAATTTGTTTACAGTTTTTTCATCAGATTCAAAGATTTATATTAAATTTTATCTAAATCCTCTAAAAATGAGATCAATTGTTTGTATTTCTGTGCATGTAAACGCTGTAACTCAAGAAAAGTAACGGTTTATTTAGATAAAGTTTAGTGTTTCATATTTGCCTCCAAAATTGCAGATCTATTTCTAATTTTCTATCCAATTGTTAGAATAGAAGTTGTCAAAAATTACATGTTTGTTTCACTCAGTGATAATTGGGAGACCGAAATATAAAACCGCTTACCCCCAATTTCCGCCTGGATCATTGATTAAAAAGGTCTAGTTCATGCATTAATCATCTATAATTTCCCACGTTCTATAATAGATAACGAAATTTCATATCTAAATGATAGATATTTCACGGTACTTATAAAAACTGTCAATTCTTTACGAAAAAGTTAAAAGCTAGTGTTTTCCGTATGGAGAATTTGACCCATATAATTTTTGCCTTGTAAATTAATAACAGTTCTCAGAAAAAAATATTTTTATTTTGCTGATAATACTGTAATTATGTCGCATGGATATTCTAAAGAAAAGGCAATTTTCCCAATACAAAACTATATTAAAGAATTAAAACTGCCTTAAAACGTGGGAAATTAAACTCAATGTAGAGAAGACAGAATCATGTCTTTTTTGCAAGAAGAAGAAGGATTGGCCAAAAGTAATTAGCACAGAAATAAATCTAAAAAATACAATTAAACATCTAGAAGGGATTCTCAATAAGCAACTCAATTTTAAAACTCATACTCTGCATATAAGAGAAGAATATAACCGGACCTTCAAAAGGCAGTGTTCTCTTATTTGCAGAAATGCAAGTATCTCTTTCACCAACAAGGTTCTTGTATACGTAACCTATCTTCGCCTACTTATTACAAATACCAACCAGATTTGAGCATGCACAGCTAAAATAAAACAAAAAAGAATACAAATTTTGGAATCCAAAGCTTTATGAATGATACCTAGCACCCGATTTTACCATTAAAATGATGACATTAATGTTGTACCGAGAATAATATCTATAACCAAATCTATACAAAAAAATTTATCTGCAAACCTTTTACAATGAATTGATTAGCATTGATAATTATGTAACATTTGAAATTCACCAATACGACCTAAATGACCATTGTAATACTGAAAGACCTAGAATTACTGCTCGGCTTATTTAGCAAATTTTTGTTTGTTTACACTGCGGAATTGGTACTCGTTTTAAAGCACATTTCACCATTTTACCCTTCCTTATGACAACTTGTTCTCTTGGTTCGCCAAGTTAAATTTCTATCGTTGTCTCTCTGCCTCACTGGATGTCCAAGTCACCTCTCCAGCACCAGTTTTTTTTTATTTTCCTGAATTAGTCAATGAAATATTCACCAAATCATATCCCATAATTCCAAGTTCCAAAGATTAGTCAGATATACGAGGGTGAATATATTGTATCTCTAAATCAACTACAAAAGGACTGATGGTGAATTGAAATATTTGAATCTAAGCTAGTATACTCGAAGGCTGAGGAAAGAACGCTTTTATTGTTTTTTTTTTTTTCATATCATGCGATAGTTACAAGTTGCGATAGTTACTTCTATTCTTATAAAAGAAGGTTTAATAATTTAATTTCTAGTCCTTTTTTTTTTAGATCTTCGGAATATTCTTTTTACATTTAATTAGAATTACTTTAAGAAAATAAAATTCTAAATAAAAATAAAATGTGTCTCTAAATAAAAATAAAATATTTTAATTAAATATCATTTTATACTAAGATAGAATCTAAAACAAGATTTTCTTTTTTCTTTAGAATTCTTAAGAAAGTTTGTAACATTCTAATAGATGTTAGAAGAGAAAATATAAAACAATATGAAATTTTTTTTAGAAATTTGTGAAGGAATTCATTGAGCCTTACTTAATAGTCGTTGTAATAAATTTCAAAAATTTTGGAACAATTTTGAAATCATACAAAACTACAGGAATCTTTGTCATCAAATGAATTATTTAATCATTGCCATCAAAACATATGAAATTTTCAAACACTAAGCTCTACACTTCTGCGATGTAAGCTCTATACTTCTGCGATCTCATCCATTATATATGAAAGAGAACTCTGGATTAATGGGCCGCATGACACTATGAAAATAATTGGCCTAAAGCTTTGAGCACGATAATTAAATGACCAGCATTACAGCGTGGCTTAATCTTGGAAGTTCTCATGACATGATGAATTAAGTTTCTCAAACGACATGCTTCGATGAATATGGAAGCAAATGCTTGCCAAGAATTACTAATAAGAAAGATTTCCAAAATTTCTGAGTGAAAGATTTCTTGAAACCAACAGACCATATCAGAAATTTACTTAAACAACATAATTACTTAATGCTTTACACTTGCTTACACATAAAACCAGTGGCAATAATTCGCCTAAAGCTTTGAGCACGATAATTAAATGACCAGCATTTCACAAGGATTTCTTCCCGTAATAATTGAATTTAACGCTAATTGAACTATCTATCTTATAAATTATTAAGGGAGGATCACGAGTTGAGAAATTCAATTCGGAATGAGAAAAGGTATATTAAAACTGTACCTTAGAGAAATTACAGCTTTTTGCTAAAAATATCAAGAGGATGAACTTTTATTTTATGCAGAAGAAATTAATATACAAATAAACAAATGACTAGTAATTACAATAATATTACTTTCAAATTCTTTTCAAACACTCTTGTTATAATACCATGCTTGTCAAGGTGTTATTTTGAAATCAATTTTCTCTTCATTTCCTTGCGTGCAGTATTTTTGAAATGTCCTACCCTCATGTATTCAGGATTCTCCAATACTTCTTGCTTTTGAATAATTACAGGACTTATTTATCATGTAATATATTATTTAATTAAACATTAATTTCATACGCATGGACGCATCTTATCGTGATTATGAGAAAATATAAGTAAATGAATCCATAATATTTGCCAAAATTAAATTACTGTGTAACTAATAAGCCATTAGTCCGATTTACTGTTGAATCTGTTAAGTATACACTGGCTTGCACGAAGTAAAATTTCGCTTTATTATTATATTTTTAATATGTGCATATATATTAAAAAATTGAATATGTTCAGGATACATTAAGTTATTGATTATAAAATGATTAGTTGAAAATGTACATCAATATTATTCTATGTATAGTGTTATAATCATAAAACATAGACAAGAAAGAACTAAGGAATATAAAAATTTCTACATTTATTTACTTTATAAAAATGTGTGTTTTTTTTCATTTGTACTAATGGAAAAAATCTAATTATATGACACGAATTATGAAGACAATATGAGAGCAAAAGATGTAATTCAATTCGACTTTTTGTTGGTACATTGTACAGAACAGAACTAAAAACTTTAAATATACGGTCAAATACAAGAGTCATCGGATTCACAAAATGTTGCAAACACATCTATTAAAGGTCTATTAATACTGTTTCTAGGAGTCAAAGAGTATTTTAAAACTTTCTCTCTTTTTTACCACTCAAAGTATAATTTAAAATAAACGATGAATAAAAGTAAAAAAAAAATATTGTGCATTTTATTCATTTTAAATTTGTAAAGCAAATATAATCCTTATCAATGTATCATTATTTTATTTTACTTCATTAATTTTTTTTGTGACGGTATAAAGTCAATCTTAAATTTTCCCAAAATGATTAAAACTTTTTCAAGCTCATTTTAGATCTTCAAAGTTGAAAGATTCTTTTATTTTTCATGCACATAAAAATATGTAGGATAAGAAATCTTTTTAAAATCTTTCTTTTCGCGATTATCTACTGTTTCTTTTTCATCCAATTTACGCTTAATAACTTCATTACTTTTATCTTAAATGATAGAGAATTTTTAAATATTCTGATGCTTGCGTCTTGTCACATTCAAAGGCATTATCTGTCCTTTTTCACTCTCTAATGACTGAAACTGGGGATTATTTAAGGAATTCTGGAAAACAGTGATTTATTATAAAATATATTTTGAATTTTTTTTAAATGAGGATTTTCTATCACTTTAAAGACAGATAAATGTTAAAATGAATGCAAAAAAAAAAAAAAAGCAATCAAAATATTCAAACATAAAAGATTATGTATATATATAATTTAACTTACAACAAAAACTATGAGCAAATAGTGATTTATAATATAACTAGCCGCCTTTGGCGACCAGCCGGTTCGCCAGCTCACTGCAATTTTCAATTAAATATTTCAAATAACTTGTTTCTTAATATCTTCTCAAACAAAACATTTTTAATCTTCAAATTTTGATAGTCATACCAAACTTATACTGTTGTTTAGATCGTTTCGTTCAATTTACTATATATATTTTCCTAATTTGTTGTCATTTCCGGTACAACTTCAACTTTAATTTAAAGTGGAAATGATAAAATTGTAATTAATGTAAAGATATTTTTTAATGAAACCAGGTGTCTTATTTTATTTATCATTTTTATCGTTATTTATTTATTTAGTATTATTATTATTGAATATGAGTATTGCAAACAGAATCGCTCGGTATTTAAGTCTTATGTGAACTGCAAAATATTTTTCATAATTTATGTAATATCTCAAAGAAAAATTCAACAAAAATTTCTCAGATTCTGTATAAAGTTTAGTTTTTAGTTTTGCTTTCAAAAGGATTGAAATGAAATAAATAATAATATTTTGTTCCGACCTATAAATATATTTAAAAATTATGAAGTTTAAATTTAATGCAGTAATGTATCATATTCTGAGAAATATTTTGGACACACCTAATTTTAAATAAATGAATGATTGTTTCTATTTTCTACGATCAACTAAGACTGATTTATGAAACTTTGAATGTTAAAAATTTAGAAAAACTCAACATTTTCATAATCTTAGGTCAATTAATCTTGAGAAATCAGCGCGCTGATTGGCGTATTTTCTTTGAAACGATCGATGGAAAATCTAATTATCCTTTTTTTTTTATTGAATAGTGATATTCACATTTTCATAAATCAGTCAGTTTAAGTGATTGATTTAGTTGGTTGGAAATTAACTCTTTTTATTTAAAATATTAGTGTTTCAAGAACATTTTGTTAAACGTGATTTCCACAGCAGAAGCTTTATGCAAAATCAAAAATCCGTTATTTATTAGAGCATTTATTGAATCAAATTACATAAAATATAATCATTTTCCATTTAGACCATATTAGCAGATCTGTGTCTATTACTAAAGGTTTACAAATTAGCTGTATGGCCATGATTTCAAAGGATATCCTGTTCATATTAAACAAAACTTGCTTTAAAATAAAACTGATTTATTGGATTAATAATATAGAGAGTGTAAAAGATCATAAAAAAATTTCTTGAATTTATTTTTTAGATAAAATAATATTTCATATTTGTTTCATTTCCTACAGACACGTGCCGAATATTATATTTTTGCAGATTTCATTTCCAAAAAGATTTAATTTATTTTTAATTGGAACTTTAATCAATGTAATGGCAACACTTTGAAAAAAAGCTCATTATCCCCCATGAATGCGAAACGTGCTCTTGCAGCTTAAATTTTATTTTTATTTTGTACGAAAAAAATTGTTGAAAAATATAGTTAAAATATTTATTTAAAAATTAATTAAAAATGGAAACTTAATTTTACGGTTAAAATATTGGTATCATTTAAAAGCTAAATGTTTGATCTTTAACTTGATGTAAAAATCTTTTTTGTGCGATAATATTTTCGGAAGTTATAGAAGAAACACGCCAAAAATTCGCTTAATTTTTAAATAAATAAAATTCTAATTAAAATTTCGAAAAATAACCCCGAGGTGCACATTCCCGGCCTCCAAGGTATACACGTGCCAAATTTGGTAGCTTTAGGTTGAATGGCCTGGCCTGTAGAGCGCCAACACACACACACACACACACACATTGAGCTTTATTATAAGTATAGATATAGATTAATCCCTGATTTCAAACATTAGGTAGTAATTGAATCAGAAACATTTGCTACTAATAAACTTATTTAAACTACTTTGATTTCTTAAGATACATTAGGAACATTTTATTTGAAAAAAATTATTCCTCTTACGAATTTTACCAAAATAAACATGGGAATAATATTAGGTTCTCCAGAATTAGTTAATTTCTCGAATACTTTGCAATTTTACTTAACTATTCAAGTTCTTGATATAATATAAAAATTTCCTTAGGTAATTTAAATAAATTTGAAATAATTACAAAAAAAATCTTTCGGGAAAATATATGCAAGAGCATATCATTTTTTCATGTTTCATTGTTAATACTTTAAACTATGTAGATTTCTACAATCTTTAAATTTTATTTCTGTGTTTTTTTAAGTATATAAAAGCAACGCTGATGTAATTCTAAACCCAATTTATTATGAAATCAGAAATTTCATGTATAATCTGTTTCTATTATATGATATGTGATATGAAATTTTTACGGGAATGGGGTTATACAGTAAAACGAACTTTTTAAAAGGTTACAATTTTTTTCATGTTCTGCTTCATTTTCACAATGCATAAAAATTTAGATCATTAAATTCTAAAGTATATCCGGCCAAAGGAACTATATTATATTTTAGATACTTTTACCTTACAAAAAATGAAATTTATTCTTATTTCGTATTCTCAGTTATTCCAATGGGGACATTTAATACATTTCTACATTCTGCTACCCCACTGATATTCAATTTCTTACTGATTAATCGATATAATATTAGAAAAAAACTCGCATGTATAGTTATTTGGGAAATATTAATTAAGTTAAATAATTTAATTTAATACTTGCGGGGAATTAATTTTTTAAGGAAAGGCAATTTATCGGACAATCCAAAATTATGGCTAGACAGTGGTTAATTATAATATGTATAAATATAATTGCCGCTATAAGTATATATATATATATATATATATATATATATATATATTCTATATCTACTTCGATGTGATAGAAAAAATTTCAAAGCACACTTAGCAAATATATTCTTTAGGGTAAAAGAAAGAATACAATAGAATGTTCAGAATGCAAAAATTATTGAAATATTCAATTAATCAGCTGAAATTTTTTTCTGGAGCTTCAAAGGAAATTATACTAAAAGCAATATTTTATTACCATCTTAGAGTTCAAAATGTTACCACTTCAGAAATGGCATATTTCTTCCTCGGCAATATTTTCTTTGACAGTTATTAATTATTATTATTAATTAATTAAAATTTGACAGATTACAAGTGACTACGGTCCAAGAGAAATTAATCAAGTTGTGTGGTATAAAAAAGGACAATATATGTATTATAATTTATATAAAAATGATTTTTACAATAAAAATATTACACAAAAATAAATCTTAATTTCGAGCATTCATCTATATAAAATAGTCAAAAAATAAATGACATCAAAATTAAAGGTTTTTAATCTCCACATCCGTCATATAATACTTGATCTTTAAACGTTAAATAATTACATGTTTAAATCGCCTTCTTTCTTAAGAATAGTTCTAAAACTTTTACATCCCTTTGTCTTCACTTCTTACGCCAGTATAAAAAGGGACTATTAACCCTTAACTGGGGACGTGCGGTCTGTGAGACCACTAGAGATGGATTTTCGGTCACCCCTATTCCATTTTTAGCTTCCTGTTTTGTGAACTTCAATGCACGCACACTTTTTCAACTGATTTCAGTAGCTGCTTTTTAAAATAATTCAGGTATTTCTTTGGGCGTGGTCTCTAAGACCGCACGTCCCTTTTATTGTCCCTGTGATAAACAAGGCTTAGCAGATGGCGCTAAAGCTTGGGCGCCGAAATATCATCCAATTTACTGATCCTATTATGGAGCAGTTCTCCAGACACTTTGAAATGAAGCAGAAGGCGATTTCAGTGATAAGGATAATTGTACAGAAGAGTTTTTCGATGAAAGTTCGCATTCAACTGATTCTGATATGTATGTTCAAACATAATTAATCTTTCTAGTGATAATGTATTTCGAAAAAATCATAAAATATATTAATATACCAAGAGATATATATACAGAATTTATAGGTTGAATTTATACTAATTCTTAACCTGTATGTTTAAAATGCCCAAGAAAACGGTGCTATGAAAGTCATACAAGCCGATAAAAAAAGAGTCAATTTTACCCATTGTCAATTTTTTTTATTTTTCATATAATTGTTGAATTTTACATTATATTGTCTTCTATATACCTTCACATACTGTAAAAATAAATATGGTTTAAGAAGTAAAAAGTAATATGTTTTTTCAAGCATATTATTTATTGTAATATGTAATTTGGGAAGAAAATGTATGTTCCAACTTATTTACTTTTTTCAATGATAGTATATTTTGAAAAATTTCTAAAACATATCTATATATCAAGAAAAATATCTATAAAATATATTGCCAGTTTTTCATGCTAATACATTCATTAGAAAATTTAATTTGAGTGTAAATGAAATGCGGTCTCGTAGACCGCACCTCCCCAGTTAAGTCCTAAAATTTTACCTCCCCAGTTAAGGGTTAATTTTACAAACTAAGAAAAATTTCAACTACAGACTGATTTAAATTACGTTATAATGCAGTTCAACAATAATATTATAACGTTGCTTAGAAAAATCAATTTGCAAAAGAATAGAAACTTGTTCCATTGAGTTTTATAAAAATATAAAATGTGTTGCAGCTGGAGTTTTTATGGCTAAGATATTGAAAAATAGATGCATTTTTTCATAATTTTTTTTCGAACTGCTTTAGAAAATCCTCATATAAATCTGCCTCATAAAGTAATGTGGATAAAGTATCGTTTGGTTTCTTACATAGCTGAGAATGAAATTGTAATAGAAAACTTTAACATATGATCTTGCATTTGTTCCACGATAAGAGCGTAAATTTCGATTAATTGAACCATAAGTAAATAAACTCAAAGGCGATATTTGTCACTACGTTTCTCTTATTAATTTTGAACAGAATAAAATTGCAAATTTCTCATTTACAATACAATACATTGGTGTACGGAATTATTTTAAACAACCAATAAATTTAACTATTCCATTTCAGTACGTAATGTTTATATTCCTAAAAGCCCGTATAAGATAAATTTATCATTTGATGAAGAAAGGGAAACGCAGTTTTTACTCCATCCTTACTGCAGGAAAAGAGTTAATTATCTTCAATTTATATCTGGCATAGTTCTTAGGCTACATTCTTATTTTATATTTTCTTTCAGAAATGTTTAATGCCAATATTTTCCAAGAGGACTTTGCTTTGAAGTATTTAGTTTAATGTTGCAGATTTTAGTATTCATTTTCAGTATAAAGGACTGGATTTGATTGCTAGGTGCAATTTATCATTGTATGTAAAAACTACAGCAAGTCAAATTAAGTAATTTTTATACTTTATTAAAATTTGAATGGTTTGGTTTGGTTATATTAACGTCCCGTTTGAAGCAACACTAGGGCAATTTTGGGACGGACCTCGTAATTTTGAACCACGGTCAGATGACGAGGACGACACCTGAGCTGGCACCCCCCTCTCCACACCACACCACACCATCGGGAGAAAATTTGAATGGAATCCACACTATATATATGATTTGAAAATTAAACAAAGCTATTTCGAAAGGAAATATATCCAAAAAAGAACCATTAAATAATGGTTTTCTTTGTTCGTGGAATAGGTATTTCACAGTGCATTGCATATTTTTTATTCCTATTTGAAAAGATTAGGCTTTCCCGTTAATTATATGAGTATGGTAATTATCCAAAGAAATGTCTTGACTTTATTTCAAAAGGCAGAGACAAATGCTTTATTCACTTTTTAAAATTCAACAATGGATGACGTGTGAGCGGAAATTGTCTGACACAGAATAAAGCACCATAAAACTTGACATTCAATAAAACTGATGTTTCACAAAAACAAGCTATGTTGTTTCATGTAGTTGTAGATGGGATGTAATTTCGAATATCAATTCAAATTTTGGATAAATAATTAATTTGTAAGCCATTTGAAATATGTATATGCGTCTTGAATTGTTTTTTATTTTGTTTGAATTAATAAATAAATTGTCAAAAACTATTAAAATTCCAGATTTTTATATATTACCTCGATCTTATGAGCCATATTTAATAAATATTTCATCTTTAATAAAAATAACTTCCATTTTTCTGCGATCAAAACTGACAGAGTTATGAAACTTTGAATATATCTGTATCCTACGAACCAAAGCAGAGCATTTTTTCGATATGACTATGAGTTCATCTAGAACAACGAGTTTCAAAATTTCACAATTCAGCCATAGTAGTAGAAAACTAGAGCTTCTTTCGTTTAAAATAGATTATCAAAAATATTTGACTAAATATAATGGTCAATCTAATTAGGTATTTTACTAAATATTCGGTGATACGAATGATGTAAATATTAAAATTTTGCAAGATATATTTTCAATTAAATATAATTTGGTATATCATTTAGAACATTTTTCAAATTGGAATTATACATTAGGGCCAATTCTCTTACAAATTAATTACTGAGTAATGATTAGGGTTGGTACCCTTTATAGAAACATCAAAATAAGTGAATATTTTAATTTATAAAGAAGTATATACAATATTTCTAAAAGTATTTAAGAAATTGTAGCAAACCTTGAAATTTCAGGAAGAGTCATTTCAGTAATCAAGTAATTAAACAACAAACGAATTGTGCATTCCACAGTACTGCTCTGTTAAAAAAATATGTAAAATTAAATATTTCGCTTATTTTTTTAGGTACTTAGAATAAAATAAGACCATGCCGTTTAGTGTTTATTAAATAAAGACGCATTCCAGAATTTCCAGAAAAACTATTTTTACCTACTTTTTTATTTCAATGAGATCATCTGTCATTTTGTCACGTTCTTAGTAATCCATGATTCATTTTTTACATTTCTGAAGACAAAGTTTTAGATTTCTTCTTTGCATTCATTGTGTTACATCTTAAAGATATTCCATCGAAGCTTTGTCAAACAAAGAGGAGAACTTTGAAAATTCCATTAGGTGAAATAAATGAGACTTTAATGTTTATCTTGGGTTACAGTTAACTTTTCATGCAGCTTACGAGTTTCTTAAGAAGAAAGGTGCTTTTCTTCTAACCAGAATTTTGAATGAAAAAAGTATAAATATGTTTTTTAGGTGGAAATAGTTTCGGATAGTCTTTCGATATGATAAAAGGTAAATTATGGGAACAAAATGGAAATAAAAAAATGAAGGCCTTCTTAAATTTCGTTTTACGAATAAACTCTTCTCGGAAAGAGAAATTATGTTCTTGAAAATTACTTGTGTGGGTGCGCTTGATATTTAAAAAAAGTTTAAATCTGTATTTTAAGATTGATGCACGTATTATTTCAATGGATAAAAAACATAAAAATAAATTATTGGTGAGAAATTTATGCATTGCTATATAATGGCAGAATTTAGATAATTAAGATTTACAAAAACGAAATAATTTACTCATCAAAAATATCTTAAAGCAAATGCTTTTTAAAATTATGCAATTTGCCATATAACGCAAATTTGATGTTAAGGCCATATAAATTACTATCAAAAAATGCACAAATGCAATAAAAAAAAGGAAATTCAGTAAATAAAATGGAAATGTATGGTGGATCTTTATATGACATAAATATCCATTTCCAATTAAATAAAATTAGCGATAAAGTATCTGTTTTTTATGAAAATATATTAATGTTTCAAGCGCTTCAAAAATAGTTTACCATAGAAATTATCCAATAATTTAAAGTAATCTCCAGTGTGTTGCGTGCTTTGTTTTGTTATTCATCGTTTAAATTTAATCTGCAAAAATTTTACATATCAAATAGGTACATCTGTGCCTCTCTTTGTTCTTCTCGAGAGAAAAAAAATTGAAATATAATATGTTCTTATGTAAAACAATTATTAACTTTCTTGGTAAAGATACGTAAAATGTTGAAAAAAGGGTTCTTTTCAAAGTGATTATATGGTAATTAATATCCTCAATCCACTGAATTATTTTAATTTTCCCTTAAATCTTTGAATAATATACAATAATACTCTCGAAACCATTTGGAATGCCTTTGGCCTTAAAATTTATTTGGAAATATTTGATATTTCGAAAAAATGTCAGAAAATAGAGATTTTTTCATAGTATTTGAACTAAATTTTATAAAACATTGTTCCATATGCAATTTAATTATGCAGATAAAAAATGAAATAGTATAATTTCGCGTTTAAAATATTTTGGCTTCACAAAATTAACATATGTAGTGTTGAAAACATATTAAAGTAAGATAATAATTTAATAAAAATACTCTTAAAAAGCAGAGTATTTTAAAATTATTTATTCAAATGTTGTTTTTATTTAGTAATACAGAAAATGCAGATTTAGTATTTAAAAATAACTGCAAATATTGATATATTTTCAATTTTGCTAAAACTGAGCTAAATTGTATGTATCACTTTTATTAAAAGTAGATTCTTATCTCTGAATTGGATTACCACATGTCATATAAACGATTATCCCAGAATGTAAGAAAACATATTTGTTGCAAACACTTCTAAATGGCAAATAAAAATTTTAATTATCTTAAATTGTTCGCAATCAAAGCTTATAAAAAAGCTCTTTGGTAAGAAATTAGTCCAGAGTTAATCTTTAAAAAATCATTATAAAAAAAGGACTATTTAAGGCAATCTGAAAACAACTTTAACCCAAAAAGGAAACCACAATGATGTTCCAAATTCAAACAATAACAATAAATACAAACATCTTCTGATTCTTGTTTAAGCAACTTCTTTACAAAACGTAACTGTTTCTGCAAATAATTACATAGTTAAATGTATAAAAAAGATAAATGACTAGCTCATTTTCTTAAATTTTGTATTTTTCCAATCACTAGAAACAAAAGTTTAAACATCTACAGTGCACTTAATTCTTTATGATTAGCTACTGATGTTTTATTTCCTTATCGATTCATAATAAATTTTTAAATGAAGTCACATTTTGCTGGATTGTTTCCAACATTTGAAATAGTTATAGACGTAAGAAATGTTTGAATATATTTTTGTCGAATGCCTTGAATCTTCCTTTCTAAAAATAGATTAAAATTTACAACAAGGATTGAAAATATCCACAATGAAACATACTTGTCCTACAGATTTAATTTTAAAGTTAAAATAAATACGAGTGTAAATGAATACTTAGTTGCAATTTTGATCTTAGTGACAAAACTTAATTCAGATTTTGCCACGCTCAAGACCCTTTGTGTAAGTATTTGACATTCACTACAAAATTAATTTTTTGAGGCAGAACGACATTAAAATTATCTTCTGTGTAACAACACCACGAACAATTGGGTAAGAAGTCACAGATTAGATAAGCAGATTCTCGCTTTTCCTAAAGTTAAAATAATGTTCGAGATCGAGTTACTCCTATTCCGACCATGGCATGTATCTACAGTGCTAAACGACTAGTTAACTCTTAAAGAACCATTATCAGTCAAAGTTGATATCGTAATTAACAGAATCGTCATGATTACGAATAATTGTTATTACCAAATCTGGTACTTTCAAAGGATGAGGATAACTCTTCATGTTAGAGCAGCGAAATTTTCTAATTCTAGTTATCAGATATATTTTCGAATGCAGTGAATCAGTAAATAATTTATGTGTCCAAGGAAAACAATACTAATATTTAGTTAAAAGCCAAGAAACAAAGTTTTATTTGTAAGAAATAAATTTATCATCTTTTGTAACTAATTTATGCAAAGCCAAACAGAAGTTTCTCAAATTTTTTTGTCCCGTTTTATACTGATGCAAAGAACAGAAAAAGCTTTTTTATAGCTAAGGAAAATCTGATTTAATCATTCTTTACAACCATAGCTACTTAACGATGAATATTGTGCTAATCATAGTGATTAGGACAATCAATTTTTGGAATCAATTTCATCAAAATATATATATATAAAACATTTTATGTGAATTAAAATATTAAACAATAACATAAGCAAAACATTTTGCTAATTTAAGGTATTCCTTCTAACGAAATTCTTTAGATAAATATCTAGGTTAATTTGTTTCATTTCTATTTTGCGCACAATAACTAACCGTTATGAATGTTTGTTGTTTTTATATATTTAATGCATGATACATAAAAAATTGATATATTATTAACGATTAGTACAAATGAAATGGCTATTTTTAATAAATTCCAGAAAATGTAAAAATGTACTATTTCAATACTTTTTATTTAAGAGTATTCTTAGAAACACTTAATCAAAGCCGAAACGTGATATTAAGAAGTTCCTTGTAAATTCTAGATCATTCGAAAGACAGCACAATAGATGCGAACGTTTTATCATGGAAAAGCGAGCCAAAAACAGTTTAATCATTGATTTAAATACAGTGAGAACATTAGATCGTCTTCTGGCTATTTTCTTGAAAACCGGATATTAGAACAGTCTCTGATTCTCTTTTTAAGGCTAAAGGAGAAGCAGAAGAAAATCAATTTTACAAATCGACATGCTTTGCTGGGAGCTATGCAGTTGAATGTTTTATAAAGATCATCAAAGCTCTAAAAATTGACTCAGACTATATATAGGATAAAGATTCCTTATGGTACTTAATACTTTCATCTTAAAAGTGAAACTTAGAAGAGCAACAGGATAGATTTTTTTCAGTTTAAAGCTTCATACATAGAAGCATTGAACTCCTTTGAGTTGAAGGAATTTCATTGGATTTCTACCATGAGAATTTTATAAACAAAAATGTAATGTTAATCCTCTTTTTTCGCCCATGTTGGACCTAACTATCATTCATAAAATACAAAAATCCTCAAGGTTACGTTTATTGCAATGTTACGTTGCTTATACTTTACAGAGAAGGTGGAACCACAGGTATGTAAAAAAAATCTTTTGTAAAGAAACAATAAACACTTCAAAAAATGTGTCTGTATGGGGGAGTAATAGTTTCAATATTGAATATGACAAGTAATAAAGGAATAAATGTTATTATCAAAATAAAAGCTTGTTGATGTTCATAATAATTCTTAATAAATTTTGGAGAAAATTAATATTTAATCGATTTTAAACCGCTTCAGTTGCAACTTATGGAATATAGGAAGGATTAACATAAAATTTTAAATGGATTTGAATCTTGAACATTTTAAAACAAACTCAGATTGTGTGCTCACTAAGGAAGGGAAATTATAAAAATTAGAAATGTTTGGCGTAACCGTAATTGCATTTATCAATTTAGAATTAACTTTCCACCGTTGGGTAAATGAAATGAAAAAATTGTTCGGTTGTATAAATAAATAATTAAATAAAATATTTTTCTTTC
This sequence comes from Argiope aurantia, assembly GCA_026543865.1. Lineage (NCBI taxonomy): Eukaryota > Metazoa > Arthropoda > Arachnida > Araneae > Araneidae > Argiope > Argiope aurantia. Next base: position 30,472 of record JAPMOR010041022.1, on the reverse strand, counting down.
AAAATTTTCATTTATTACTTTTGTTTCAATATTTTTTTGTTTAAATTTGGAATATATATATATATTAATTAAATAAGCTTATTTTGGGTTTCTATTGCATTGTGAATAATATTCGTAAGATTCGTTTGCACTTTCCATATAAGTACATAGATATTGTCAAATTGTTTTGGATACGGCTTAACATTCTGAAAGCGATTCCATAAGAAAATCAGATTCGTATTTTTCTAAAGGTTAAGAAAACAACATATCGTTTATAAAGTCACCAAAAAAATAAGGATTATTCTTGAATTGCAAGTTTATTTTGAAAGCTCTGCTTAAAAAAACAAGTGTAAAGATACTTAACGATTTTTTAAAATATCACATTCAAATGCAAAAATGTCGACAACGAAATTTTTTTGCACATTGCTAAGTTTCTTAATCAGCAAAAATTATTTGTTTTGAGACTAGGCTATATATGGTTACGAGGCTGATATATTTGCTATGCAATATCTCATAAATGATGCAATAATATTGCAAATCATTTTGTGCTATATGGGTTAAAAGTTGTCATACATTTTATCAATCAATCTTTATTGTACGGTAAGTAATAAGAAATTGAGATTTAGACTGAATACCAAGCCATTCATTAAGTTAGTGTAAAGTCATTAATTTAATGTTTTTAACTCTTTTTAAAGTATTTTTTTTCTCTGCTCACCCTGAAAAAACTACACTCAAAAAAAATTTTTTTTTATTAAATAAAATGAAAGTAAAATTAAGAAATTAAATATTTATGGAAATCGGAAATCCAAACAGAAAAATTCAAAAATATCTGACAGATAGAATAAAACGAAATAAATTTTTGAGCAAGAAAACAATTTTCTCAAAAATGTCAAATTTGATATCTTTTTTTTTATTGCATGGAAGATACAAAGGATATAAAATGATAAAATCCATAGAAACTCCATTTATTAATTTTTTGTTAAATATATTTAAAAAATACTGAATTGATCTTGATTTTAGACAAATATTTATCATTTTTCATCTTCAATTAAGGGAACAAATATCTGATTAATATTAAATAAAAGTAGCAATTCATGTCATAGAAAATCTGAATTCGCTTCTAAGAAGAAAGATCGCGTTCTAAAAATGTAAATGAATATTCTGTCCATACAAATAGACAATCAGAAATTTATTCATGAAAAGAAATGGAAGGAAATATTTTTTTTTCTTAGAACTAAGAAATTAATATAAAAACATTAATTAAATATAATAATTGACTCATAATAATTGAATGCAAACATATTTATATGAAGTAGAAACTTTAATTAAAATAAATTAATTTACTCAATCGTACGGTTGTTCTTTTTCTCTTTTTCCCTTCCAAATGGTGTGTATTCAATATATTCCGATAAAATTATATTCGCAAGACCTTCTTTTCATTAAATTTAGAATATAAATAAAAATAGTTGAAAACTTTATACTGAAAAAGTTTTCTTTATAAAGCTAAATTTTAAAAACTAGAAAGAATAATAGGTTATTTTAAAATAAAAAATATTGGAACAAGCAACGTATGCAGAAAAGTGATTAACATCAAAACATAGAAGGTTTTCTTGTGAAGAATATCATTTATTTCTGCCTATTTAATGGCAGCTATCACTGTCCTTCATAAACTGGTTTCAAATTATTATTATTTTTATATGTTATCTTTTGTTTATCATTTTATTCGTCGTTTAATTTATCAGTAAAATTGTCTTTTTTTATTTTCACAACATACGAATCCCTTAGTGAAAATCTTTTAAAAATGAAGAGGGCAAAATTAAAATTTTCACCTCTTATCTGAAACACTAAACACTAGATGGTTGACAATTCAGTTACATTTTGTCGACCGATCTGTATTATTAAAGCTTTACATAGCCAAAACTATTAAAAGTCCCTGTACTATTTTAGCATAATTTTAACCATCTATAAAACATATTTCATATCAAAATAGAAATCTCATTGAAAGAAACCCTTGGTATTTTAAAAAATGATGACGATATAAAAAGTACAGAAAAATGTCAAGGTTTAGTCATTTAATGGCCTTTGAAAATATCATGGATACGAAAAATGGCTTTGATTCAATTCCATTCTTGTCCATTGTTGACCATTTCTATAGTATCTCTCAATTGGTGATGTAGTTTAGTTTCTTACTAATACAATTCAGTCTGGTTGAAAGAACGGGCTAGGACTTTTCCTACCATCATGACTTTCAAGTGAAGCTGTAAACAGAGTAACCTTTGTTTGTTCTGATGTATCGTGACATCTGGGGTCCAAGATTTTTATTTTTCTCTTCAAAGTTGTCAGAAGTTTTTCTTCTATCTGTCTCATTTAATTGCTAGAAATATATGCAATACAATATATTTCTCTGGAAACAGCCGGTTATTCTCATATCAATTATCAGTATGATGTCTTATTTCTGGAATAAATTTTATTTATTAAAAGAAAAAGAAACAACACAATCTATGAATTTAGTATATGGAAATAAAGTGATTCAAATAAGTTATATTTGTTTTAAATGAAATTGCATAAAATAATTTGCTTTCATGTGAATACATTAAAGAGTGAACTTTGAAGAGGAAGTTTCATGTGGAAACGGAGAATTATATGCATTTTTTTTATCTCATACAGGTTTATTTATCACTAGATATTTGATATGAAATTTTCAGTTTAATTTAGTTAGTTTAGTTATATTAACGTCCAGTTTAAAAGCAACTCTAAGGCTTCTTTGGGACTGACCTGTAATTTTGAACCACGGTCAGATGAGGAGGACGACACCTGAGTTGACACACCCCCTCTCCATAACCCGCCACACCAATGAAATCCTTAGAGGCTAAATCTAATGAGGAACTGGACTCTTGTAATATGACGTTATTCAGTTTTTAAGAAGTTTGATCCCTTCTCTCAAAATTTCTTTTTCACATAAAATTAGAAATTGCTTCGGGCATTAATTCTAAAAAGTATAATAAAATCGGAATTTTTAAAACAAAAATTTTTATTCTCAAATTTTAATTTAATTATGTTTAATTTTCTAATTCGCATATCAATTAATATGAAATTTTTTAAAATGGCTCAAATAATTTATTAAAAACCTTTTCATCAGAAAACCATGCATTGAAAACTCTTTCCCTAATTCAACTTCACTGCCACTGAAATGGTTTAAGTAGAATGATATAGATTATTTCCCTTTTTAATTCTTATTACCATACGACACACACAAAAAAGAGGCAAAACATTCTTAACCCTTAACTGGGGGCATGCGGTCTGTGAGATAGCTAGCGATGGATTTTCGGTCAACCCTATTCTAATTTTAGCTCAATTGAATGGATTTACTCTGCAACTTCCTGTTTTATGACCTTCAACACACATCCACTTTTTCAACCGATTTCAGCGGATGCTTTTTAAAATAATTCAGTCATTTCTTTAAGCGCGGTCTCTAAGGCCGCGCATCCCTGTTAGTGTCCCAGTGATAAATAAGGCTTAGCAGATGGCACTAAAACTTGGGCGCCGAAATATCATCCAATTTACTGATCCTATTATGAAGCAGTGCTCCAGACACTTTTAAATGAAGCAGAAAGGGATTTTAGTTATAAGGTTAATTGTATAGAAGAGTTTTTCCATGAAAGTTCGCATTCAACTGATTCTGATATGTATGTTCAAACATAATTAAATTTTCTAGTGATAATGTATTTCGAAAAATTCATAAAATATATTAATATACCAAGAGATATATATACAGAATTTATAGGTTGATTTTATACTAGTTCTTTACCTGTATGTTTAAAAATCCCTAGAAAGCCTTGTTATGAAAGTCATACAAGTCCATAAAAAAAGGGTCAATTTTACCCATCTTCATTTTATTTTTATTTTTCATATATTTGTTGAATTTTACATTATATTGTCTTCTATATACTTTCATATACTGTAAAAATAAATATGATTTAAAAAGTAAAAAGTAATGCGTTTTTTAAGAATATTATTTATTGTAACATGTAATTTGAGAAAAAAATGTATGTTCCAACACATTTACTTTTTTCAATGATAATATATTTTGAAAAACTTCTAAAACATATCTATATATCAAGAAAAATATCTGCAAAATATATTGGTAGTTTTTCATACTAATACATTCATTAGAAAATTTGAGTGTAAATGAAAAGCGGCCTCGTAGACCGCCTGTCCCCCAGTTAAGCCCTAAAATTTCACCCCCCCAGTTAAGGGTTAATGCAAAGTATATCAAACTATAGATACTGAAAATATCAAATTTTGCACAATGTGATTAGAAAAATTTTTAAGATCTATTCTAATGCTTAACAAAAGAAAATTTCAGGCTACCTCAAACAATATATTTTTACATAGGGACATATGGTCGAAAATGTCATGTAAGCATAATGGAAGAGGAAATTTTTCCTAAAAAAGATAGGATAAATCAATCCTCATCATTCCAAACTGAAATAGACTGAATTCAAGATGTTGGAGAGTAATATTGAGATAACGAAAGTAATATTTTGAATTGCGACAGAATTGACGGAAATGGGAAATAACACTCCATCTGTAAATAAACCATATCCCACTGTAAATCTCTTTCATTTTCGCCTCCAAATTGAATCGTTTAAAACAAATGTTAGTTGTAAATTTTATATTGAAAGACCCAATTTCATAAAAGTTTCGATTTTTACATTTAAGCAATTTATTGTTTGTGAAAGCATAAATGGGTCATTGCATCCCCGTTTCCATTAGTTTCACCCTGCATTGAATAATATTTTGTCATGCTCACATTTCTGTAAGACATCATTTACTGTGTTAATAATCGTGGACAGAATAATCCAGAACCCTTACGACGAACAAATTCACATGTGACGTTTCTATTTGTTTATTCCAGTGTGAAATTGATGCTTCCTTGTGCACTCGATTTATCTTCTAAATCTGTCGGTGTGTGTATATATACATATATGTAATGTTTAGACATTTTTCTTCGTAGGAACAAATTAAATGTGACATGCTTTAAATCTTAAAAAAGTGTGCCGACTAAAGTAGTTGTTTTAGATATGGTATAAGCTTTTTCTAAGGGTAATTAATAATGAAGCAAAAGATTAAAAAATAGCAATTTTTTACAAAAAATTAATTTTTTTACTTTTATTTGACTAACTTTTTTACTTGTAAACTTGTAATTTTAAAATCCTTCTCCACTCTTTTTTTTTTCGCAAATATACTTAGGCTTTGAAATATTATTCATATATGTATTTCCAATGCATTGCACAATATATTCAGAAATTAATTATTGTTAATGAAATAATTTTATTAAATGCTTAGAGATTTTAAATTTTATATTAATGGACTTTAATTTGATAATTAAATGGAAGTAGTAATATAAATAAAAAGAACTTCCACAATTTAGAAGAATAATAAAAAAGTATTTTTAAAACATTATTTTTATTATGCTTGTTTATTACATATCAATTCAACTTTTTTTTTTGCGACTTAATACAACATTATTATTTTGGTAGAAATTTAATAAGATTTGCTAATAGAGTATGAAGAAAAATGATTTTATTTGTCAAGACAAATTCATGGTAGGTTCGATTTTTTTCCATTTTAATTGATTAATCAGATAAATTTAGAATTATGTGAAATAACTCACGTTTTTTTTGTTTATCATCAAACACATGAAGAATATATCAAAAGAAGATATTACAGTATTGTCTTTTTTATAAAAATAGAATAATAGATAAATGGATTTGAAATTATATTCGTTACACAGAACGAATGCATTCTATGACAAACGAATTTCCTTTCTTCTTGTTGAATTTTTTGAATAACAGGCATATTTATTATGCACGTCATTTCAAACTTCGAATTTATGTTTAATATTTTCTATGAATAATTTAAAAACAGCAATAGGAATACTTTCGAGTGGATTTCATAATATGGACAGAAAATATTTGATACTTCTCCAAACTTTAGCACCACATAATGGTAGAGCATTTGAAAACGATTGTATTTAAATTTACCTATGCCTATTAAATTAGGCCTATAAACGCGATAGTTATTCTGAAGAAATGGATTTAAAATATCAAAACTTTCTGGTTGGAAGTCAAATCTTTACCACCAAACAAACATGGCCCTCTTCGAAGAACAAATTATTTTGCAACCAATTACTTTTTTCAAATATATTTTCTTAACTATTTTTAAATTTTCTAAAAATAAAATACAACATAAAGTTCAAATTGAATAAACGTAGACATAAATATAGCAAATAAAAATTTTAAATTAAAAACATAATTATAAAATTATTTTTCAATTATATTAATCGGGTTTAATTTAATGGTTTCTTTTCTCTGTCAATTTTATTTAATAATTTCTTAACTTCCTCCTTGAACAGGGATTTTCTTTCAGAAAAATGTCGAAACCGTATTTACTTCCCAATACAATAAGCCTTTATCTCATTTATTGTTCTAATTATTCTCAAAATAATTAAAGTTAAAAGAGCGGGAAAGTTAAACTTCACTCATTTAAACTATGAAAGGAATTGCCGCTATTGCAGTTGAGAAGATAGCAATTAACGTAATTTCTGAGAGGAATGATTTGCTTGAGACCCCTATTGGATTTCCGTTTGCTATCAAAATTCGAATCAACTGGCAATACAACGCTGTAGAAAATAGGCTAAGAATAGAATGCAACATTTGTGAGGCAGGTGTGCGCTTTCAGATGTTCCTTTATAAATGAGATGCAAAGATTAAGAACTTCCAAATATAGGAGAAAAATAAAAGCCGTTCATAACAATTGTGTATATCAGGGGTAAATTACGGTGAGTAAAAAGTTTAACATTCCATAGGTGAAATAAAATAAGTTGCAGAATTAATTTTTTTTTATTTAACCTCTTGTCATGTTTTATTTTCTTGAGATTAATTTTTTTTAGGTCTACAAATACGAAAAAATAATGCAAAATAATAAGACTATTAAAATCAGCGATATTGTATGTAAGTTAGTGAGATTTTGAGCTCAAAATGCCATCTTCTTCTTTTATAGAAGTCTTACAAGTTTCATTAGGTCACTAAATATTGTTAAATGTTTTGACCATTGTCAAATGAATTAAGTTCAAGAAAAAAAGCAATGTTTTTAAGGGCAAAATTATTAATATTATCGAAATAAATTTCAATTAGATAAGATATTTTTTATAATTTTTATTATTACAAAATATTTTTAAATACATTGCAGTTTATTTTGATCATATAGAAAAAGATAGATCATTCAATAAGTTTGTATTCCATTTCTTAGCACAGCAGCATTACACAGTGCTTGATATAAAAAGGAATACCGCAAGAATGATGTCTTTACAGCCAAGCAAATTGGCAGAATTTATCTTCCTACTGCCCTTTATAAGAAATTTACAATCATTTATAGTGAATGGAATTGATTTCATTACCTTTCTACACTGCACAAATATGGATAATTAGGCAGAAATAAATATTTTTGAATATAATATTCTTTTTTGAATATATTATTATATTAAATATTAAAAATATAATATTATTTCTTGAAATTTATAAACTGCATTATCGGCGAATATTTTCAGAATTATATTTCTATATGTATAAGAGTTAAGAAAACACACACACACACACACACACACACACACACACACACACACACACACACACACACACACA
>JAPMOR010041022.1:0-15978 GCA_026543865.1 Argiope aurantia | reverse complement strand
TTAAAATTATTCAAATTTAATTTCATAAGGCAATTTTTAAAGACAGAATCTCATTTAATTTTATTATCTTATAAAAATGTATCTATAACAATAAAAATAAGTAAAAAAATAATTCTAAATTTTATACGAATAAAAAAAAGAAATTTAATAACTTTCGCAAAATTTTTTCTCGTTTTCTAAGTTTAAAAAAATTCAAATTCTTCGATCTTTCTCTTTAAACAAAGAGACTCTTCCTTGAAATTCGTTTTAAAAAATGCAGAATTTTTAAGGCTTTTTTCACGATTCTTTGATGATACATCTCCCCTTGAAGGAAAAATGCAGTTGATATATAAAAGCATCGATTCACTTACTTCTTACGAAAGAAGTATTTTATTATACTCATAAAAACATCCGATTTCTATCTGAATGTCGCCATATATTCTCCTTGAATCAATAAAAAAAGAGAGAAAAATGTTCTTTCTTTTATGTAGAATTTGTGGAGAAATTTATATAGTTTCAAAACATTTGTTTCACGAAGATTTATGCAAAACTGAAAAGAATATGTTATTAGCATTCGTAATTTATTTAAATGATAGCATTTTTGTTTCTCTTATTTTTTATAAAGATTTTTAATATAGCCTATTAATTCACTATTTAAAAGTAATAAAATTGCAAAAAGTCTTAAGGATGATACATATTTGATTTAAAAATATAAACCTAAACTTAACATTTAATAATATTTTGAAGAAATAAATTTGTTTTAAACCACTGGCAGTTTTGCTGGTCAAACTAATTTTTAAAAAAATTACTATAAATTATTTTGCATTTGGCTCTTTTATTTGTACTTATATGACTTATCTTTTATTTATACTTATATGACTTATCTTAATATCATTTTCGTTAAACTTTCACTACTCATTTTGATTTTTTTTTTGTTTCGCCAATTAGTAGTTAACCGCTTCGAAATTTCCACACGTTTAATTCTCTCACACTCTGAAAGGATTTAGTTATTTATTGGGTAATTGCAATTAAACACTCAGGTTAAGTTCATCCTTTTGTTTAATTAAGTAATTTGATTTGTGTTGGTTCGCTTTTGGAAAAAGGAAAAAAAAATAGGAAGATATCAGAAAGTTGCTTATATCCATGTTATTACGATATCTTAGATGTTTTACTTTCTTCAACTTGCATCTCCAACAATAAATAAGTTTTAAATTAATGATGCAAAATTTCTCAAATTTATTAAAAAAAATTCTCGATTCATCAATTTGATATTTATTACTATAGAGTTCAAGAAGTTAAAAAAAAGGGATTTTAATACTAGATTTAATGTGCAATATAATATTTTTACAATTAATTAATAATTAATTACTAACTTTCAAAATATCTTGTAACTCTATTTTATCTTAAAAAAATTCATTTAAATAAGAATACATTTTTTATTGAATTATTTTAATATATGATTTGCAAGAGAAATATCACCTTTTGCTGTTTCTCACAGATTTTCAAACAACGAATTTTCCATCTATAAATTTGTTATCTATAATTTATAAAAACATAAATAATTTTTTATAAATGTTTCTTTAGTTAATATTTTTCTACAGGAATTTAAAAAGGCACCGGAGTTAATAAATTTCCTTTCTCTGGAAATTAATTTCTCATAAACTCATTACTCGATATTCATAAATATAAATTTCTTTTAAAATTAGAATACAACAATTTATATTCAGTTCAAAAGTACAAATATTAAATTGAAACTAAATTTTTAAAAAATATGTTTTCTCATTTTAATGGGGTTTTTTTTGATGTGCTACATTATATATTAAAATTCTACATCCTGATTTCATTTTAAAAACAAAATTTTTAGCCTAAGCTTATATTGATTCAATTTTTTATTTTTAAATTTTGATGCAAAAGAAAAAAACTATTTTTGAGTATAAAAACGTACATTTTTAAACATTTTCGGCGTCTTTCTCAAAATGTTCAATTCGACTATTTAATCAATAATTCATTGTTTCATTTCCCTTTGTCATATTCTCTCGTCTCTAGGATTTGAAAATGTGAAAACTATTTCTTTCTCCACTTTTGTATTCTGTGTCAAAATATTCTTCTTCAAAATATGTCAGTATGAATACAGATTAATGGAAACTTAACTAAATTAAAACTTAATAAATATTTTACCAAAAACAGGCAGATAATGGTTTAAAGTTTGAAATTCAACTGGTAAATTTGTGAAATTCCCAATCTTCTTGAACATAATTTTTTAAAGTCACCATAATAGGAATTCGTTCATAGAAAAATCTATTTGTTTTGTATCTAAATTCAATCTTTAAAAAGTAAATTTGAATTTCAATTAGTTTTATTAAAAGATGTGGCATGATTTTTTGAAAAAAAAATTAAATACTCATTTGCATTTAATTTGCCAAAGATTAATTTGATAAAGCGATTATGAGAAAATAAATTTTTTGAATTTTGCAATATATTCGAAAGGACTTAATTTGAATTTGATGTATTTGTAACAATAAACCATAATCACATATTTAAAATTTAATAGAATTTGAATTATTTTGTACATACAACCTGCATGCTATAAAATTCATTTGGAATTTTTGATTTGAGACGAAATTGTTAAGCTTTTTTTTATTTTATGAATTTTATAATGAGGTATTATGAAATTCAGTGCAATTTCTAATCTTTCAACTAATACAGTAGATTTTTGGATAATAGAGTTTCAAGAGTGTATATAAAATTGTTAAATACAGGGTGATCAAGAAATAACAGAAGGTGTCCAGTGCCCTGTAGTGTGTTATGCACTGGACGAAATATAACAAAATTTGGCCACCATACACATGGGTTTCGATTTATCAAGAAAAAAAATAGCACCAAAAGCGCCTATAGGGGAAATTCTGGTACTACGATTCAAAACTTTATTATATAATTTGCTTATACGAGTACTTTGTGACATGACATAGAAGATAAAAGGAAGGGTTGAGGGAATTTAAGTCCTTCAATTTAAGTCATTCATTACGGGGACGTGTCTTATTAGTCAAACTGTTTTATCAGCGAGATAAAACTGCCAGTGCTGCTCTTCGTGAATACCGGCGGTTAAAACAGTTACGTAGAGGACCTATGACCATAACTAACTTACGAAGAATAGTTGAAAGATTTGAAACTACAGGAATTCTTGGTGTGCGAGAATTCAAGGCCGAGCATGTACATGTATCAATTAGGGACAAGTTGAAGAAGTTGCAACTGCCGTATTAATCAGGGTATAGCTAATAAGTACACGTTCAATGTCACTACAAAACGATATTCCGTTCTCGACGGTGCAGAAGGCAGTGCGTAAGATTCTGAAATTTTATCCGTATAAAATTAGACCCATTAACTGATGACACTGAGTTGTTGGTTGTGGAGCATTCTGGTTCACTTGAAAGCTGTTGTGTATCAAGGACATGTTCCTGACATTCCTACTTTAAAAGATCAAATAACGTTACATACCAAATGAATAAATGCCGATATGGTACGAGCCGTCGTCAAAAACCTCGTGTACCGCATACATTATTGGAACATCAGGCTGGTGGTGACCTTGAGTCAAATTTGTAAGTTGCTACAATAAAAGTTTTTCATTGGTATTTGGTGCGTAGCTATTTACTGTTTCCATTGGATGTTATGTTTATGTATTCTTCTTCCACATATTATGCGCCAGGATTTCCCCTATCATTTTTTGGTACAATTTTTTTTGATAAATCAAAATTGCATACTTTATTGTATGGTGGCCAAATTTTATTATATTTTGTCCAGTACATAACGCGCTACAGGGCTCCGAACACCTCTTGTTATTTCTTGATCACCCTGTATATCTATAATCCTCTAGCTGCTTTAAGACGAAGCGATGTCACTAGTTGAATCCAAAGAATATTGCAATGCTTGAAATTCAACAGAAAGAACAAAACATAAATTATTAATTTCCTTGAAATTTGTTTTAGCTGATTTTTTATTGTTAATTTAAAAATAGTTTTATAATACGAACAGCATCAATTTAAATTATAACGAATTTCACGTAAGTATAACAGATTATGTTTCATTGTTTTATCTCATGGAATCAAATTTTTGCTAAATTGAAACTTGTAACTGCTCTCAAAATGTTTTTTCTTTCAAACGATATTCATGACTTGTTCAGTCAACTTCAATTAAACTACCAATAACAAACGACAGTTTTTACAGCCATATGCTTTAAATTTAAAAGAAGAAAGATCAAAATAATTTCGTATTAATATACATATAATTCCTTTCCATTAAAGTTAATTTAAGAAATAGTTAAGCAGTGTTTCTATTTGAGGATACTTTTCGGATATCCATTTTGTAACTTAGAAATGAACTTGAATCTCACACAAAATTATAAATAAATATCTCAAAGATATTGGAGTAATATAATGGGTTGATTCCATAGAAATTATATTCCTTAAAAACTTAAGTTCTCCTATAAAAATTAAGTATTTTAAATATAAAATTAATTCCATAATTGCAACCATATTCCATCATGTTGCCATCTAAAAGGAAACAAGAGGTGAATTTCCAGAGATTTTCAGATTCCAAAACAGAAAGATTTTTTTCTTTTAGAAAAATTTCAAATTGCTGCCTTTTTTGTGACTATCCAGCCAGAAAATTTTTACTTTTACCTATTTAAGATATGGAAGTTCTGTAAATGATTAAGATATGGGAGTCTTTCAATATAAAATTAAAAAAATAGATAAAATTTAAAGAATTGGAACATCTTATATCATAAAATAATTTTAGCCTCATAAAATGAGAGGAAATGTTAATATTTCTGGTTAGATTGCAAAATATCCCTGATGCTATCTATTTATCCTTTCTTGGTCAAAATGTAGGGCACTGGTTATAAAATATTGATTTCAGAAATACATGGAAAACAATTTATAAGATTTAGGATGAATACTTAACTTGCTTTTTATATTTTAAATCAAAAAGAACTTTTTTCTATTTATAATTATTTATTCTAAATAAGTAAAAGAAATTGTTTATAATGACTGTATCTTATTTGTCAAATGAGTCAAAGTTGTCGTAGTTGCAGATCATTTCACTTGCACCTTAAGATACCTTATAAAAGAGTATTAAGAAATCCTTTCTTCAAGTTTGTTAACGCGATTATTTTTAGAAATTAAATTTTAAAAATTATTTCGTTTTTTTAATTCGCTATTATTTGTGTAGCTAGATAAAATAAAACTCTGATTTACAAAAGTTGATTTATGAAATGGAATTCATATTGTTACAAACCTGTAATTCGGCTTCCCAGCATAGTTTGTTCCATCAACAGAAAGAAAGTTTTACAGTCATCTGAATGGGACTAGCGCGTCGGAGGTCCCAGACCTTGACGACAAACTTGGCGACCATTAGGCGACTTGGCGACCAATTTGGCGACTTTGGCGCCAAAATAGATAATACCCGAAACTTTGAGAATTTTCCCGATCCGTCCAGTAGGAACCGAGATACGCCTCGAACGTTCCTGATTGGTTGAGAGGCTTCTAGCCCCGCCTCCTGAGACCTATAAAAGGACGCGGCCGCCGCTGCCAAAGGGGAGACGACGAAGCCAGTAGTCGAAGACGACGGAGTAGTCCGAAGACGGAGCAGAGAAGCCAGTAGTCAGAGTGGACGGAGTGGTCGAAGAAGAGTAAGCGGAATCGACGGAGCGAAGTCAGTAATCCGAGTCGGAGTAGTAGAAGACGGAGGAGTCGGAAGCGACTGAGTCAAGCTCGTGCTGAACTGAGCTGTGCGCTACTGTCTGCAGTAGATTCTGGTTGTATGCTACACGTCTCGGGTGAAGATAATCGTCTTCTGTGCTGTATATAGTTGCCGCGCTTGTGCTGTCCTGTGTGTCTTCGTGTAAATAAACGTCGTTATTTCTTTTTCCATTGCCGTCTGATTATTGAGCGTTCTCCACACCATATCACTTCCACTATCCAAACGAACCCCAGTAAAGAAAATTTCGCAACAATATAATGCTTCATTTATATATTATCTGGCTGATTTCTTATATATGAAATGTAATTGGCAATTAGCTAAAATTTTAGGGTCTTATTTTCCTTTAGATACGTGTTCATTTAGAATTCACAGTATTTTCAAGAATATCTTTATTGATTAAAAAAACATGAAATACAATTCCTTATTACATTCAGGACTTTTTTCCCAATTGGAAGTAAATGTCTATCTGTATTTTGGACACCATGCATATTGTCTTATGCCAGAAAAATCTTCCTTTCGAGAGAAAAGAAAGATTTAAAATTGGATGTGCCGAATAAGGTTATAATTCTTTTCTCCTCCCAGTGATGTGAGCTCTAAAACTAAAAAACAATCTATTCTTCTCAGACAGGTAGCCCTGACGGAAATGCTTGAGAAATGGATTCTTTGTCTGTTGTAGAGACAAAATCGAAAAGTTTTAATAACGTCAATGGGTTTGAAGAAATGCTCTTTTTTTCCGTCTAGACAATTCTTTTTTGAGTTTAATATAAGTTTAAAAAAATTATATATCGTTAGAAGATCTTTAATGATATTTATTACTTATTCGGTAAAGGATTTTTAAGATTAATTAATACAACTGTAATTTCTCAACTAATGAAACATTGCAAATTATTTGATTGATTAGGTTTTTCTGGCCGTATCATATATAAAATTAAGAAAAGAAAAAAGTTGCTGAGACCACGTATATTATAAAACCAGATTTATGAATTTGCTTATCCAGACGCGAATCCATTTCATTTCCAGAAATAAAACTTTGGTTTTAAAGAATGAAATCTTTTTTTTAAATTTTTTTATTATTATTTTTTAAGGGATATATTAATTTCATATTTGTAAAGGCAGAATTTGTAAATCAATTTTTTATTTCTTCCTAATGCGAGAAAGCTGATATCTTGCACCATTTTGTATTCTTGATGACAACAAATTGCTTTCATATTTTCAAACCTTAATTGTAGTTTAACTAACAATTAAATCAATTTTTGAAACATTATCAGTGGCGCCATCTGGTAGTAAATAACAAAGATAATATAAATCTTGAGATAAAAAAAGAAAATAATTTTTTTAGAATTCTAATAGAATGCTTCAAAAAATGGTCTTGGGTTCAATTTAAAGTAAAAGTGCACATTACTTGTTTATGATATTAATGACTATTTGTTTATGATATTAATAGCATTCTGACAAATAACAAATCGAGTTAGCAAATGTTATTAATTTTTTTTGATAAAGATGAATCATTATGTTTCAAAATATTTTCAAAACTGTATACAAAAAATATTTGAAAATTATATATTTGCGTATTTATTACTTTCAATTAAAAATATCAGTTTATTTGCATATTAATTTTAGATTGTAAAAAAATGTTTTGGAATTAACTGTTGATAGAAAATACATAAGAAGTGCATATGTTTACTCGCTAGCTGAAGATTTCTTTCTTGTTCTAGAAACATTCGAGAGATTGGTAACATCGTCTTCAAAATCCAATAAATGTCATCTTCGGAAGGGAATGACTTTAAAGCGAAGTCGACTTATCCACGGAATAGATTTTAGGATCGCATAGCCTCAGGGTTTGTGTTCGAATAAATCATAGTTTTTGATGCATGAAGTTGAATTTTTTCTCGCAAGAGATGAGCCTCATCTACCATAAGCTCTTAAAGGCACTTACTTAAGAAATCACTATCAGGTTGGTTTTTATTTTTTGAACTGCTGTTTTAATTTGCATCTTAAACCTTTGATCACAAGTATTGCTATAATTTATTCTACTGAAAAAGCAAGTTTGAGACTTTTTTTGGGAATTAATTTAAATTATCCCGTGTTAAAATACTTCAAGAAATGTTTAACAGATTTTATATTTTTTTAAGACTTAAATCTTAATTTTTTTTTTCATTTTACTTAAATAATAATTTTCTAAAAATATCATCCTGAATCCTGAATCGTGTATTTCTTTATATTATATAGAAAAACATTCTTCCTTCAGAAATTATATTTCTACTGTCAGTGGCAACTGAATGCAACTATAGTGAGAACGTTGTTTAGCATATCATTTCATTGGATCAAATCTGTCTAAGGATTGCAATGTTTTTGAAAGTAATAAATGCATTCGATAGGAAATTAGTTTTTATTAGTAACTAGTCGCTTTAGGTGACTTGCTTTTCACTAACTGTATTAAAATCTTATCGCTGTAAAAATCACTACATTTCTAAATTACATTTGATAGCAAACATACATCTTAGTGATTGGGTAGCTGTGCTTACAAAGTGGTAAAAGAAATTGGCGATATTTCTCCAGTTGTTGATGTTTGAGGTTCTATCAAAATTTTGTTTTGCCGTGTCACATAAAAATGTAAGGCGGTAGGGTAAGCTGCTATGATGTAGGGTTTTAAGCCTAAAGTGTTTCCGTGTGAAGCAGAAAATGATGAATCGGTTCAGCGTTCTGGAATGGAGACACTATCAACCTTTTCTTCATCAATAATATATAGTGATGAAGAATTTTTGAGATTTCAATCGATCAAGCAGAGCGGATGATAGGCAAACATAAGTGATTTTTCTAGGATATGAGCTTTCTTGTTAAGGAATGCGCAGTAAAATAGGAAATTTGTGGTATTTATAAAAAAATAAGAATTGAAGATCCTGCCGACTATAGATGGCTTTTATAGACTTCTTAAATTTTCATATGAAATGAAAATTTATGCAATCAGGAGAGTAAATGGGGTTCGGGGACGATATCCTTATTTTTCTTAATTATTTTAAATATGTAGAAAATCAACAATTTGTGCAAAATGGTCTTCTCCAATACGAAAGTTGCTTAATTTCAGGGAACTACTGTTCGAAAATACATAATTTAATAATTATCTTGTTATTGTCAATTTGAATTGCCTACGAATTTTTTTTTAATATTTCGATGTTTTACAGACCTAATTCTTATTGAATTTGTCATTTAGCAAAATTCACAAGCCAAAGACTCATGATGTTGGGTAATTATGATTACTTTTGTCGGTAGAAGCGACCTTCAAGTATTAAGGTGTCGCATGAATAAGAATGCCTAAAGTTTCATTCAGATTATGAGTAAGCATTGTTTTTTAAAAGGAAATTGACCCACAGTAGTGTTTTGGTTTTAGATAACTTGCAGCATTCAACCGAAATTCAGCTAGCAGTCGACTTGCTAATTTGTAGGAAGCTATAAGAAAAGATTAAAGATGGCGCTTTGAAAATGGATTTTGTGGATTAGTATATGTATATTGTCTTTTAAAAATTCCCTTTGCTCATATTTAAAAGAAACAAGGAAGCAATCAGATGATTTAAACTACATTTAATTTTAAACACCTTTGAAATTCATGCAATAATTGAACTTTTACTTCTGATATGTAGATAGGAAAATGTAGATTCCATTAAATAAAAGCAAATTATTAATTTCCCTTTAAAATACATTATTAACAAATTCAATAATAAAGTGATTAAATTATCTTCTATCATTTCAGTTTGCAAATGAATCAATTCATTAAAGTGATTGAAAATATTTTGTTCTTTTTCAAGGAAGTGATCTTTTCTAATTTTATGGCATGAACATCGTTTACAGTATTTTCAGATTTTGATAGAAACTTTGGAAAGTATTGTTGCGAAATTTTCTTTACCGGGGTTCGTTTGGATAGTGGAAGTTATATGGTGTGGAGAACGCTCAATAATCAGACGGCAATGGAAAAAGAAATAACGACGCTTATTTACACGAAGACACACACAGGACAGCACAAAAGCAACAACTATATACAGCACAGAAGACGATTATCTTCACCCGAGACGTGTAGCATACAACCAGAATCTACTGCAGACAGTAGCGCACAGCTCAGTTCAGCACGAGCTTGACTCAGTCGCTTCCGACTACTCCGTCTTCTACTTCTCCGGCTCTGACTCGGATTACTGACTTCGTCGACTCGACTCTGCTGCTCTCGAACTCGGACTACTCCGTCGTCTCCCAACTCGGACTTCAC
The DNA here is from genome assembly GCA_026543865.1 of Argiope aurantia. Classification (NCBI taxonomy): domain Eukaryota; kingdom Metazoa; phylum Arthropoda; class Arachnida; order Araneae; family Araneidae; genus Argiope; species Argiope aurantia. The sequence continues at coordinate 5,987 of JAPMOR010041022.1, read as the reverse complement.
TCTCTGGCAGCCGCAGCCCCTTTTATAGGTCTCAGGAGGCGGGGCTAGAAGCCTCTCAACCAATCAGGAACGTTCGAGGCGTATCTCGGTTCCTACTGAACGGATCGGGAAAATTCTCAAAGTTTCGGGTATTATCTATTTTGGCGCCAAAGTGGCCAAATTCGTCGCCAAGCTCTGGGACCTCCGACGCGCTAGTCCCATTCAGATGACTGTAAAACTTTCTTTCTATTGATGGAACAAACTATGCTGGGAAGCCGAATTGCAGGTTTGTAACAGTATCTTAAGTCGCAAGTCTGCAGTATCCAATCTTTAAGTCAAACAAATTAGAACATTGACTAATGAAACAAGGTAACATTTTTTCCAAATGATGACAATGGAGGAAGTAGAGAAAAAGCAGAGATTCATGGGGAAAAAATGTCTCGAGTAACAAAAATAATATTTAAGTTTTACTGAATAAAGAAGAAGTCTACATAATAATATTTAATTTTTACTGAAATTAATATCATTTGGATACAGTATAATAAATAATAATAATAAAAAATAATAATAATACAAAAAATCATCTGTATACATATATGTATATGTAAATGTCAAAATATCTATACTAAAAATATAGAATTTTTATTGCATTTGCTTAAAATATTCTTCCAATACCGATAATTATGCTGTCAATAAAATGTATAGCAATTTAGTTTAGAATTGAAAAATAATTCTACTAGTTATAATATATACAAATGATCAATTAAATCATATATCAGAAGATGTATATAACATTTATTTTGTAGGCAAGAATTATGCAGTTTCATTTCTGAATTCTTCATTCTAAGAGTAAATATATTTAAATTCGAGTTAATTATCTAACATTTATTCAAAGGCATTAAAATTTTCTTATAATTACGAGTTTACATTATTATTTATTTGTATGAAATACGCAAAAGTTTGATAAGTGTGTTCAACAAGAGCTGAATACGAATTTCATCTTTCTGTTCATTTAAAATTTAATTACTTCTTTTTTATATTGATGTTTTTATATTTTTAATATTCATGTTTTTATATATTTAATACTCATGTTTTTATATTTTTAATATTCATTTCTATATAAATTTTATACCCTAATTTCTAATAACTCTTTTTATTCTTGTCTATTATATAAAAATCATTATGATTTTATACTTTATATCAACTTTTATAAACAATGTTAAACATGAAAAAACTGTTTTGATATCGAAAAAAATCTTAAGCGAATTTATAGTTCGAATTGCATAAAAAAAGGAGCAGAATTAAGATTTTTTAAAATTATAATTTGAAAAGAGTTCTTTGATCATATTTTAACTTAAATTACTTTTCATTTTTGTTTCCCCGTCGTTTCAAAGAATTGGCTAATTATCTGTATAATATATCTTTCTGATTTTATATTCATGGTATAATCTACTAACAGTGTAAAAGAATGCTTACAAAGAGGTCTGGTTGTTGAACAATCAGAATATTGAACCAATAAAATACGGTTATTACTCAGGAAAAAAGAAATGAGGGTAAAAGAAAGAAAGAAATCCGATAAAAATTCCTTTGTTTCATCGAAATCTATCAGGGAATTCCAAGTACGCAGAAGAATAATAATACATTGGGGATAAATGGTTCAGAATAATACTTATGGAATTGTAATTATATCAATAGGGCCAAAGTAAAAGAAAAAAAATTCTAATTATGAAAGTTTATTGGAAATCTGAATATTATTTTATGATTTTGTGATTATTTTAATCTTAGTAAATCTGGTGAAGTTGGCAGCTAAAAATGAAAAATTTAGTAGGTAACTTTGAAACTGTCGCACTCTTTCGCCACTAAATAACAAAAGCGAATTTTACGTCATTAAAAAGAATAACATTTGTAGAATAATAAAGAATAACTTTTTCAAATAACATTTATTTAGCCTTGGAGAGAGGAGCAGATCTTCAAGTGAGGATATTCTCTTCCATTGTTTACAGAATTAAAATTCCCTTCAATAGTAAATATTGTTTGACAACTGATTCTAAAACCCTCCGCGCTTTTGCATATGCGTTAGGTTGAGATTAATTCATCAAAATAGGGGTGAGAGGAAAGATGAAAGGAAGGGATGTTTACATTTAACATTAAAATATACTCTGATTACTCGCAAACTGAATGAAAATAATACGATCAGAAACTACACGATATTCACATACACGTGGGAAAAAATTGGACAAAAAAAGTATCTATTAGAGCGAATATCAAAGTCAAAGAGGGACGAAGAATTCTTAAAATACTCTCATTCTTCTTCTCTTAATGAGATAGAATCGTCGAAAAGTGGTCGTCTCAGAATACTGAAACGAACAGTACACCTTTGTTTATGGTATATTTTTTTATGAGAAACAGTAAATTTGCTTAGTTCAGCTTAAAATACGTTGCATCTTCATAATCTACCAATCCGACTTATTTTCTTTTCTTAAGACAATTATACTTTGGGTTAATCTTTGTTCTGAGGAGTTTGTAAGTAAGTGTAAATAAAACCACTAGGCAACCCAAGAAGAATACATCCTTTTAGAAAATTTGGGAGAGATAAGAAAAGTGGTGTTATTTAACTTTTGTCATTATGAAGAGCTTCAGTGTCCGAGGGATGCTGGATATCATTTGAAAGATATGACTCTTCGTTCGTACATAGCATTAAATACTATTTAATTACAAAAATTTATATTTTAATATATTTTTCTCTTGACAAAACTAATAATTTTTAGTAATTTCAAAAGCATCCGATTATTTTGCACCAAGCCTTTTAAATTGAAGCTTCATTGCATGACTAAAGGACGTATACTTGCAAAAACAGTTGATATCTTGTTTATTCGTGTATATTGTTTCTGATATTTTTTCAACAAAATGTATGAATTAAAACCACGGCTTTTATATCATATGCCTTTTTTGAAAGAAGAGAAATATTATTGAAAATCTAATTTAAGAAATGTCCTGAACCAGTATGAACCGATCATCCGCTGGGATGTCTGAATGGATGTGAACTGCTTGTCCTCAAAATATAAAGAAAATAAGTATGAATGAATACTTTATTTATGTAAAATTTCACAACTTTTGTGGGCTCTCATTCATGTGAATCATAAATTACATAAAAAGGAAAGATTTTTGAATTGCTATATCTACAAACTCCTTCATTAAAGGAGTAAAGTCCTAATTTTTTAAAAATGTCTCTACATATGAAATTCTTCAATTCATTTGAAGAATAGTGAAACAAATAATCAGAAAAAACCAGCGTAAATTAAATATTAAATAATTTTAAAAAATGTAATCTACGATCGCAAATTTCAAGTTATCATGTGAGAATATTATTATTTTTTATTTGTCTTAATTAGTTTAAGTCATTAACCATTATTAGTTTAAACCGGTTTACGAGAGCTCCTAAGCTTTTTTCCAACCAAGAAAAAAAATTGAAAATGAAAATTGCCATTTATGCTTTATTTATTGCCTAAGTGATTTCGAGCTTCAAAACCCCCTAACCAAAACAACATTATGTTCTCACAAAAAGGAATGCCACGTTTGGAAGTTGAATAACAAGCGGTTCCGTCGCAATGCGATTTCCAAATGACAAACTATTTACCAATACATTTATAAACATATTAATTTATATATAATTTTTATGAAAATAATATTTTTGTAAACACAAATTGCTATTTTCTGATTTCTGAGATCATAAAACAGTTTCATAATGGATTAATCTTAGAACAGGAGTCAAATCCTTCAATGTTTCCCACCTAAAAATGAATGAAGTGATATTTCTCCATTGGAGGAAAGAGAAAATACTTTTATCAAAACTGTTATTAAAAAAGAGTGAAGTTTTTTTGAACATATTATAAAAAAATTAAATTATTTGATTTATTCCGAAAAAAAATTACTTTCCATGAAAATAACAGCTATGATGTCATAGTTCTACGTCAACCTTTTAATGTCAAAGAAGCAAACGTAATAATAAAGCAATACTGGTAAAAGCAGGTCAACCTTTTAAAAACGTATCTGTTTTCAAAGAAGCATACATGTTAATAATGCAATGCTGGTGAAAGCAGGTAAAAAAATAAATGCGATTAAAAAATGATGAAAATTGCCATTTATGCTTCATTCATTACCTTCGCGATTTCGAGCTTAAAAAATGATGAAAATTGCCATTTATGCTTCATTCATTACCTTCGCGATTTCGAGCTTCAAAACCTCCTAATCAAAACCACATCATGTTCTATCATGATAATAAAATTAGGTTAAAAATATTCGAAAAGGTAAAATCAAAAACGCAGTCAGAGGAAAGTATTTGTTTCTGCATAAGTGATACCATACTTTATAAATTTCTCGCAAGCAAACAATATTTAACATATTTTGACATCCGAGTCTTGTTCTGTGATTTTTCTTAATTCGAAGTTTCACCAGCTACCCCGTATTTTTCTCGTTTCCAACTGCATTTCAGCCCAAAAATTAATCTGAAACGCGTTCGGAAAATCGCATAAGTTTCCATAAATATGACCTCCCATCTCCAGTGTCTAACGATTATTTGATTAAGAATGACAATTCTTCTCTCTTTTTACGAAATAATAAACTTCATAGTGCTCGAAAAGGGATTTCTATCATTAACAGATTTTCTGGGAGATATATGGACATTACTATGTTTGTAGCTGAAGAATAATTTTTTAGGATAATTTTGTGATAGAACTAGAGGGAGATAGAGTTTCTGGAAATACTGAAAATTCTCTGTGATTCTTGTCAATCTTGAATATGACACTTCTTTAAAAATTTCACTCATTCTCTATCGATCAAGTATATTTTGGAATCTTATTCTATTGTAAGCGAAATATATGAATCTTTTATGAAATAAACGACAGAGATTTAAAATAAAACACATTTCTACTTGTCCTGACTTACCTCGATGGCTAAAATAATCGCAATGGTAAAATTTATTGGTTATATTAGAAGCTTTCATTCTGTTTGACTTGGATAACCATTTGAGTACCAATACGAATGCATTTTTCTCAAACTGAGTGCAAAGCAGACGTATATTAAAATATACAAAATTTAACTGAAGGACCAGGTAAAAACAATAATTTATATAAGGTTTCATTGTGAATTGAAAAAGATTTGAATAATTTTGAGGTAGTAGAGGAAAACTGGAAACAAAAGAGTTCAGATCAGCCTGAAACTTTAATGATTCAATGGGAAGTGACCATTTCATGCTCACTTATGAGTATGTATATATATATATATTTTCCTTTCAGGTAAAGAAGTTCGACAATTGACGGCAGTGTTAGAAAGATCCTTGATTTATTTTAAGAAATTCCTAGAGAGATCCTGAATATAATTTTCTATTTTATCCATCAATATTACCTAGATGATTTTGCACGACAAACAAAGTTCAATCATGATAATTATTAAGAACAGCAAAAAATTTACCATGAAACTTTTAATGATTGTATGATATCTCTAGGTTGTTTATTTATAAATTGATTTTACATTTTCCAAACTGACTCACGCTTTTAAAATAATACATATTCTCAACTTTTAAATGATGGTGCAGCCACTAATGTGCAATATCCGAAACTAAGTTCCGTTCGGCAATTTAAAAAAGGAAGCGATTATTATAAAAAACCCTTTTTACTGTATAATGTTTAGGCTATTTCCCAACATAGTTGTCGCCATTTTGGAAGCATTTATTGTAGTGAAGCACGAGTTTTTGGGCACCGTGGATCACATCAGAAATGAGGATGAAAAGCTTCCGGCATGGGAGTTGGTTCTCACCTCCAGAGTGGGAACAGAAATGGTGTGGGGGGGCTACCACCTATTGATGACGGAACGTGTTTTCCATGGGAAGATTTATACTGTGCCGGTGACGGCAATTAAGACTCAACTATTAATGCTGTTATTATAGTCCGGTTAGTCAGTTTTAATCCGAATGTCTTAGTGGCGGGTCGAAGTAGCCAATTTTGAGATAT
>JAPMOR010041017.1:1593118-1622263 GCA_026543865.1 Argiope aurantia | reverse complement strand
TCTTTTGAGATGATTTGAAACAAATCTTTTGAGATGATTTGAAACAAATCTTTTGAGATGATTCGAAACAATTCTTTTGAGATGATTCGAAATAATAATGAACATTTCTTATGATTTGAAATAGTACGTAAAAATTCTTTTACGATGATTTGAAATAATTATTTCAAATCATCGTAAAAGAATTTTTTTGAGATGGTTTAAAATCATGAACATTCCTTATGATTTAAAATAATTACTTTGATATTTATTTCTTTTAGTTTCAATTTAATATATTGTAAATAATAGATTTGATTTTTTAAGTATAAAATGTCAGATAAAACATTTTGTTGTCCTTTAACTTCCTAACTTTTTGTCTTACCCATACTATAAAAAACACGCTTTTAATATTATGAATTTTAAATTTTTTATTAGTTGAAAATAATTCTGATTACTTCAATATTCTGAATAATATTAGTATAAATTTTAATTTCTGAAGAAAGCATGTAATCAGAATTTTATCGAAAATGTGTCGGGTTTGTTTGATTAGAATTGGTTGGAATAAAGTATTTAATTTGAAAATAAATAATTATTTTCAGGCATATTTCCAAAGTGTTTGTTATTAAATATACAAATCTTTCAATTTTAAATATATTTTTGTAAAGTTATAGTATTGTTTCAAAGAGATTTCTGCAAAGACATTTTGTTGTCCAATTAATGCAATTATATTTCGTTTCATAAGGATATTTTTTATTTGATTGAATATGATTAAGTTTATAAGATGACATTGTGAAAGTATGATCGTTTAATATATGATTTAAATAGTTTTATAGGTTAGATAGTTATATCTGGGCTTACATTAATAATAAAAAAATCAACCTAGAAGCAGATATTTCAATTTAAGCTTTCATTAACATGATTAAATTTTTAGACAGCATTCTTCCTACAAATTACATCATGAAAAAATGCAATGCTTATAACGAACCATTTGTACTCGTGTTCAAATGTAAGACAAAATAAATAAAACAAGTCTAAAACATCAGTATTCTGCAGTTATTACAGATAATTAGCTAAAAACTATTATTTGATTTTTTTCAACATGCAATTCTAAACTTAAATTTTATTTTTTAATTTATTTAGTTTATAAATTTTTGTTCAATTTTCATTCATAATCTGATATTTTAAAATAGAATGGATGGTTGTTGCTAATTTTAATTATTTTTTTATACCAGAATAATATTGTTTACATTTTAGTTCATAAATTCATTAATGAATAAGAATTAAGAATTTTGTATGATCATTATTTCCGACGCATCTTAATTTGGAATACAAAGATTGTAATTAGTAAATATACATCAGGCTACTAATTGTGGTTACATATTATATGATAAGTTTGCAGAAAAGTCAATTAATAAAAAATATTATGCTCGATTGAAAATGTATGCTATTTTTTTTAAATAATCTTTTTGATATTTTGTTATACTTTTCAATACATGGATAAAATTCAGATCGAAATCGGCAGATTTCCTCTTTTTGTTTTCAATTGATTGATTATAGTACTGAAATTCTAAAGTTTCGCAGTTAAAAAAAGTGATAAATTCTCTTCTAATCTCAAAACTCCAATACTTTTAAAAGAGTGATATACAAAGAACTATAGCAAATATATATTCGAACCTCATTTGAGATTTCTAAGATAATCTCCTTCTCTCATAAACCTTTCAAAGTGAGCCACATAACGAACAAAGCAAGAATTATGTGTTTCCGATCAATTATACTTGATAAAAGGGTGGACAATTTTCGGGGATATTCAAGCGTTTCGGGCGGTCTTCCCACTTTGTTTCAATGGGCTTTCGGGCAATTCAGTATTGAAAGAATTGATGAATTATTAGAGAAATCTTAACTTGATACACCCACAATGAATTATCATTATCGTTAAGTTAGAATTTCCCAAATGTCCCCATTTCGAAAATATTGTCATCATAGAAAGAAAATAATTTTATTATGGGTGAAAGCAATTAACATAAAAACCGTGTATTTGTATCTATTTGCATTTATTTTATTCTATTTGTATTATTTATTAGTATTTATTTTATGGTATTTGTTTTATAACAATACATATATATTTTGTTTTTTATAGCAATCTCTAGGAATTATTTGTTTTTCTGTCATAGTATTTTTAGTACAGAATAATAAATTAAAAGATATTTTGATTTAATCTTTATAAATTTTGATATATTTTACCGAATATTCTGATAAGGGTGATAGATTTTTAATATTCATAAAATTTTATGAAGGGATCAAAAGATTTTTCATGCAATGATACGTTTGTTAGATTCTCTTTTTAATATCAAACAACATACTCTGAATTATTTATGAAGAAAGCAAATTTGAAAGTTTAGTAATTTGAACACATACATAATGACACATACACATTGAAAGTAAATTTGAACACGTACATATGCTTTTCTGCAAGACTAAACTTAAGACTGCAAAGAAAACAGCAGCTAGAAATATTTCTGTTCAAAAATTCAATGAATTCGTATTCGATAAGTTTTATTACCATTTCAAATGAAAGATTTCAAATATAAATAAATTCAAAAGTTTCGAATTTGCAGGTTGCTCGGGTGAATTAAATATTCAACACATTGCTCATTTTTAAGTAAAAAGCAGCCTTTGTTTTCTGTTCTATTAAATCTTTCAAAACAGTAAACATAATAAAAAAATAATTATTATTCGAAAATAATTTAGCCTGGTTAAATTTTATTATTTTTTCTATCTAGGTACTCAAGAAAGATTCTATTCCTTTATGTAAGAGTATATCTATTCCTTTGTTTCAATCCTAAATCCCAATTAGATATCTTATAACGTTATAATACAACGTTTTCATAATGTTAATGAATTAAGGCATCAATTATTTATTTAATGTTAATATATTATATAAAATTTTAAAAATTATTTTATTATATTCATTCATATTCTTTGGAAACCTAAAATTCAAATTTTAGTTGCCTACTATAAAGATATTTCCATATCCTTCAAGAAAGGTATCAATAAGGAATAAATTATGAAATAAATATTTTTAAAAATTAGAAAACAAATAATTTTTGGTTTTTTGATAACATTTTAAACCTGAATTATTTATTTTCTTGCTGCATATTTCAATCTAGTTTAATTATGCGCAATCAGATACTTGACGCAAATATAAGAAAGTGATTTTTTTCTAAGTGGATTTGTTTTGCAAAGAATTCGTCAGATTGTAGCATGCCGCTAGTTTTGCTACTAATCATTGAGCAAAATGGCCTTACAAAAGATAATCAAAGGAATATTTGTAAAAATAAATGATAAATATATTTAATGATAGTAACTAGATAAGCTAATAATACAACATTATAAATTGTTGAATTTTTAATAGAATTTATTCTATAATATGAATAATTTACAAACAGAAGACAAATACTTCGATCAATATCATCATAATAATCTCATATTCAGCTTAAATCGTTACAGAAAAATACGATATATTGGCAGAATTATCTCCAAAATAGAATCTGATTAACAAATAAATGATTTTTAAATAATTAATTATTTCGCATATTTTGATAGATTTATAAAACTCCATGTAGTAAAATTAATTATTTGAAAGACTGCTGAAGTCAGATACATAAGATCAGAAAGACTGCTGAAGTCAGATACATCAGTCATACATTCAAGTATTCTTGCATCATTAAGGATTCTTGATTCCTGATTTCGAAATCCAAGCGTAATTCAAACTGACATTAAGTCACCGTGATTCACACACGTTTCTAAGGATTCTCCATCTTTCTTATTCGTAAAAGTATAAATAATTCTGTAGATTCGCATTGTAGATAACTAAAATTAACAAAGAAAGTATCATTATGTTGTTTTTATTAAATTTCTGGGGAATGTGTTGGATCTTTTATTAAAGTACAAAAAAAAATATTAATCGATTTTTTTTTCTTTAATATGATCTTAATGCGATTCTCAAGATAAAGCAATTACATGCAATATTTTTCCAAAAATATCGAAAATTTGTAAATTTAAATTTTTATTTAATTCTCCTCTTTCTTTATAATTTTAAGAATCTACAGAAGGAGGATTAATAGAAGAAAAAGGATAAATGATATTTCTTTTATATTCGATTTTATTTAAAGTGATTTGTTTTTGATATTTGCGCTTTTTTAATTCTTATAAAAATAAGCAGCCTTATAGTTTTATGTATAGAAACTACTTATAATATTTTGCTATATTGGTAAACTTTATGGTGTAACATAATTTGCTAAAATATTTAATGCATAAAAAAATTAATTAGGATTCATCTTGAATTCTTTTTAAATTTATGTTTAGCTTAGATGTATAATACTTCATTCTATGCTAAATGAATATTACAAGCCATTATTACACACAATGTATTAAAAAATGGAATATATATACATATATATAAACACAGATATATTATTAAATTGAATTTTGATATTTGAAAAAGATAACTGATTTTTACTTAACGTAAATTATAACAAAATTTAATCCTTTAAAAGGTGATAATAATGCACCATATTTTTTAGAGTAGTAGAGCTAATAATTGAAATCTGTAACCTTAGAATAAGTATATGAAGAGATATAGCTACATGCTACGAATCATGAGTTTGCTGTTTACCTAAATATTCACCGACTCTTTAAATCGTACTTTTCCTCTAAATAGAGAAAAAATCCCATCACATATGGTATAAGCGACCAATATACATTTATTTAATAATTCAATATTTCTCATTCCACGTTTAGTGATCCGTATTTAGAATTATTTATTTTAGAATTGAAATAATGATTAAAAGATTCCTTAATACTAATATGTAATATATAATTAGAGCAAACCATGAGTAATTTGATTAAAAATCAAGAACACGATCCTAAAATTTCTAAAAGAAAAACAAGCAATGTATATTTAATGAAAGTGAAGAAATATTTGTTGCCTATAAAAATAAAATGACAAATATATTTAACACATTTTTGCAAGCATTTTCTACAGCTTCCAGTTTTCTCGGGAAAATAAATAGAATGTTATTAATAGAATCGATGGGAAGAAAATGTTCATTAAGTCGAGATTTTAATGAAACTGCAAATTTATAGGAAGCCATAAATCAAATTACTGGAAGGTGTTTAAATTAATTTCTATAAACAAATCATCTTTTGTTAATAAATGAATTCGTAAAGATATCATTATAAATAACTGGTTTAATACAATTTCAGTATTTTCGCTATCTCTAGAAAACCTAAACGAGTTATTTTGGTATTTTTAAAATTTTATTTAAAACTTATGTAGTGATATTTATTTTCTAAACGGTCACTCTATTATTCAATTTTAAATATCTAATAGGGAAAAATAATCGAACAAACATCATTTATTCATTAAATTTCTTTTTATTCTATGTTTATTAAATCAGCTCAATAGATGTTTTAGAAGAAACCTCTCAATGCTAAAAAAAAGTAAATATAAGAGTTGGTAAAAAACATAAAATCATATATGCAAAAAACGAATTTTTTCTCTCTCCCTCACATTTAGCAGACTGAAGTGCAGAGCAAATAAAATATATATTCAGTTAAATTATATTAACACAAATATCTGCTGAAATTTAGTATTTTATTTCAGAAACAAAGATATGGTTAAACATTTATAACTATTATTTTTGTACGACAAGAAATATTTCTTTACATTTTTATTTGTTCTGAAAAATGATTTTTCTAATAATTAAACATTTTTTTCTCAAAACTTTATTTTATATATTAGTTGAAATTACATATGTTTCTTACAATTAATTAAAATCTTCCTTACACTTCATGTATTAAACAGATTTCATTATTTTGAAAATTTGAAAATTTATATATTGCATTTGAGATATTATTTGACATAGCAGTTGCTTGTATCAGTCAAAATATAGTACATTAGTGTCAAAACAAAATTCGATACAAGTTCTTCAAATACTGTTTTTGCTAAAGAGAAAAAAATAATTCATCATAGAGAAAATATTCATAACAATGAAATATTTTTCTTCTGTTATTAGACGGCATTACAATACTACTTGAAGTCACACATATTTCTTGCAATTATATATCAAACTTCCTTCAATCTCATGCATTAACTAAATATCAAAATTTCTTTTATTACATTCAAGATCATGTTAAATATGATGTTGATATCAATATACATCTGCCAAAGTGTATTGTATTATTCTAAAAATAAAAATATTCTAATAAAGTTTGGAACCATTATATTATAAGGGGTGAGAATGATTATTTTGTTAGCTTTAAGAAACAGTCATTTCTAATAATTAAACCTTTAAACCCCCATTTACCCACAAATTAAAATTGGTGATATGTACTTCTTGTAATTTTTTTTGTTCTCTATGTATAAACTCCTTGTGTGCCAACAAGTATGCAACAAGGCTTACAGATGTAAGTCAGTACGCAATTGACAATAAAATAAATTTCAAATATAAGGTCGCAGGCACAAATGCGAAAAAAGAAGAAAGAAAAATAGGGGAAAACAAGTAGATACACAAACAAAAGCAAAAATGAAACAAAATTGCTCACATAGTAACAGAGACATACAGTAAATGATATAAAACAATTGAAGCATGATCAAATAAAATATTTAAAATCCAAATACAAAAGTATATATGCAAATACATGTAGGCAAACACACTGAAGTAAAGTTTAAATCATACGGGGAAAAATACTGTTAATATATGTACAAAAGGAAATGAAAGAAGATTTACTCCGTACAAAGGCAGATAAATGAGAAGGGCAAGCCGTATTGTTCTTTAGAAGGCAGTTCCTGAGTTTACGTCTTTCCGGAATAAACTTGGTGCATTTAAATATCAAATGCTTGACATCCTGAACTGCACCACTGTAGCACGAACACCTATCAGTCGGCGACAAATTGAATCGTTTTAAATATGCTTTAAAGTTTTCATGTCCAGTCAGAAACTAGATAAGCTTAAAATTTGTCTCAAAGTAGTAAGCCTTTAGGCATCTCTGTATGGATGGAATAAATTCCTTATTGAGCTGCGCATGAGTCGATGCTTTATATAAAGTATTCCATTCAGATATAACTTTATCTTTAAAGACATTCTTTAAATAAGATTTCGGAATGCTCATAGGAATGGAATTAACTATTTTTGTCGCTTCTTTGGCAAGTCAGTCGGCGCTTTCATTGCCATAGATTCCTGTATGACCTCTAACAAAAGAAAAGGAAACTTTCACACCTCTGCCTTGAAGAAAACTCAGGTTGGATTGTGTTTAACAATTATTTGGTTTAGGTACTTCTTGTAATTAGTAATAAATTTTATCAACTATCGTTACTTGATGCAAAACCATGTATTACATTTAGCACCATGTTCCAATTAGTAACGGTATTAAAACACAGCTATCAGAAGTTATGCTATTTTCGAAATAAATCTCGAATAAAAGCTAGGCAACTGTTATTTTTGTTGGAGAATAAATATTTATTTAATTCATCCTTGGAAAGTTTTTTTTTACAAACAATAAGTTTTTCACTCATACTGGGCTGTTTTATAAAAACATACCTTTTGATATTAAAAGCTTTTTTTCCATTTCTTATTAAACATTAAGTTATTTCATAACTTGATTAAACCCCGGGTATCGAATTTGATACTCTGCATGCCTCTAATCATCCACCGTCTCGTATTTGACCGAGAAGTACTCACACGGAGCCTTCATTAATCAGCTCAGTGGACATTCGAAACAAACTCCTCTTGGTCGGATGACAGGAACAATACCTAGCAAAGACTTCGTTTGCCATAATCTCCAGTTCTCCGAGGGTGAAATTACATAGATTTGATCAGCAACAGGCATTCGATAAATTACAGCAGGAATAGGATACTGGGGCATGCATGCTCTTGGGAAAAGCTAGCCCCAAATGTCATATGTTGTCAAAACACAGTTGAAGGTCATTCGCTGCTTATGTGTGAATGATCTTAAATTTAATATTTATAAGCATTATAGGAGTGAAGTCTATTCAGGCGTTGATTAATCCCAAGTTTGCGATTTAATTATTAACAAATGTTGCATCCCTTCTGTGGCATTGTTTTAAATCTCATTAGAGAATTTGCTTTAAAATATTAGTAATAAATGGTTGCCAACTTATGATTTATTATTTCATTTTTTATTTTTTTATTTTTTCAGTATATAAATATGAATATTTCTTCTCCTTTATAAAATGAAATAATTGTCAAATAACAGATTCCGTACAAATATCAATCAATATTAATATTATTCTACTAATAATTATTAAAAAAAAAGAAACAAAAGTCATTCAGCAAAAACTGTACAAAACTTATTTAATAGTATTGTGTTGACCTCGGCAGGCGTCTTAGGATAGATAATGTCCATGAAACTTATAATATTAGAGGAGTTTTTAAATCATGGAGTCTTGCATTAGATGCAGCATTTATTTACTTGGTATGGTGATCGCTCAGTTCAAATTCTTTTTTTTAAACTACTTTTCTTAATTTTTCATTTTTATAACTAAACACAGAATTAGGTTTATTTTTTTTGCTCATTATTTTATTCCCACAATATATATATATATATAATATATTTAAGCTTATGTTTATAATTTATTTGCATTTCCTTACATATTTTCCTATTTATTATAAAAAAATATTCACTCAAGTAAAATATTAAAATAAACTTTAGGATTAGTTTCATGCTGTTTACAGTTAATCCATTTACAGTCAAAAGGATAATCAGCGTACCATATTCCTATTGAGGGAGATATTATTCGATAATTTAAAAAAATAATTTTCAGGAATTGATAGTTTATACTAAGTGTTGTGCAATTTTTAATGTCATTATAAGTTTAGAGCAAGTAAAATCTTCCTTAAGAATTTTCTTTTCTTTTATGAAAACATGTTACATTTATTATTTTATTTTCATGAGTGACTGTCGATTATTGTTACCTTTGCAACGTTTTCTAACATTCTTCTTTACATCAATGAATGGAAACCCGTATGCACATGTAAGTTAATTCTAATTTCTTAATTGCGTAATTTCCTAAAAACCAATTCTTGAAATATTAAAGAAATATTCTAATATTTCATTTTTCCAAGATTAGTTATTACTTTTTAATCTATCTGCTGTGATTCGAAAAGATATTGACGCAATTGCGCACAGCAAAGAACATCTTAGAAAGTAGCTTGTTTGAATTCCATCAATTCGTAAAATAATGGTTTGGGAAATATTACTAATTGCTTTTGCTAAATAGATTTTATAATTAGTTTCTTAATTTACGGCTTTTCAATAATATTAAGAGGACTAGATTAAACTTGCGAATTCTATATGATTGTTCCTCAATATATGAAACTATTTTTGAAAGAAAAATATTGAAATGGATCATAAAAAACAAAAATTTTCTTCAAATAGGCAAAATAAATATTACTAATAAAATCATCTTCCGCAAATGCATTTCTTCATTTTTAAAGAATTATTTATTCATGAGATATTATACATGCATCGATTAGTGGCAAATTAATGATTTTTTTTTGATAATGGGGTATTTATTAATTGAAGATTTGTAAAGAGCGTCTGTCCATTAATAAAATGATATAAATCTGAAAGTTTTGTTGGAGGAAGAACAAGTTAGAATAATTATGGAATACTTCCATAATTATGATATTATGATTTTAACACAAATGACTTTGTGACATTTATTCTTACGTATAGTTTTTAAATTATGAGATGAATGTTTTTTGATAATTTCTATATTTTTTAAATAATTCTATGTAACATAATCTAATAATTCTATATAATATTCTATATAATCTAATCATTCTATTTCTTCTATTTTTTAAAAAGTTCTTTGTATTATAATTAAAATTTAAAAAATATATATATTATTGCTCTGATAGCGATTAAACTTATTTTTATTTTTTTTTAAGATTCTTTTAATTTCTTAACTTTTTCTTAACTTAACTTTATTCTTAACTTTTAATTAATTTATTTAAGATTCTTATAACAAAAATTTGCAGACTCTTCATCACCGTTTATTTTTTTAAATAATTTTTGCTCTGAATCAAGTTGATAAAGTTGTATTACTATTATATATTTAAAACTCCAGCTCTTTTAGAACTAATCATTTTGTATTTAAAAGTTTTTATAGTTTTACTCATGTGTCATATTAGGTCACTGTCATGGTTAATTGGAAATATTGAAGAAGTGGTAGTGAACATTACGTCATGTCAAAAAGATATCAGAGAATCCATCTTTTAGTTACTTGAAAAAAAACTACCGTATTTCTTCAACGAACTTTTGATTCAAGAGATAATATGAAATTTCACATAATTTTTATCTAAAATTTAAAGTCTCTATCAGCAGACTAACTTGTAAGTTGACAACCAACAATTCACAGCCGTCTTAATTGAAAATAACTCATCATAAAACCTTATCACGTAAAATTTCACTTAGCTGTTTTTTTAAAGTTTACAGTGACTTCCACTGTTGACAAAAAGATCAATCAAGTGCAAAAAGAGAAAAAAAACCCTCAATAAACTATAAAAAAGGACATCAGCTGCCATAACTTTGAAGATTAAACAAAGAGGAAGAGGAAAAAAGACATTAAAGTTCTGTGATTAATCTTTCGCTTGAATAGTTTTTTGAAACGAAAACTGGTTGGACCGCAGAAGTTGAAATTTGGCCGAGTAACTGCTTATTTTATATATATATATATATATATAGACTCGCTTTTTATCCTTTACCATATGTGACCAAAAAAAAAATTTTCTTCTTTTTTGATGCGATTTTTCCGACGTAAGAACAATAATAATGCAACCAAGTGAAACAAATTTCTATCAACAATTTATTCGCTACGTTAAATACTAGGAAGTACTTCATTAATTTAATGAAATTTAAAATGTTTAAGGCAACATTTATCTAAGAATTTGAGCATTTATACACAATTTCTGACTTTGAATTATTTTGAAGTTTGTTCAATTTATCATGTTTTCACAGAAAGATCTGGTAGACTAATAGTTTTGTCATTTATTTATAAGAATTTCATCGTTAATTGTTGTCTTCGAAAGAATATTAAGGATAAATTTTATAAAATGAATGTGAATAATTGCGTCATACATATACCTTTACACAAATTAAGAAAAATAAATCTCAAGAAAATTAACAGCTTTTTAATTCAGAAAAATATCATATTTTAAAAATATTAAAGTATACATACTTCAGTTTAATGAAATAGTTTTTTTTTATGGTATTCACTTGAAGTCTAGTCAGCTGAATCAAATGTATTAATGTGAAAATTTCCAATACACAGGAAATGGAAATAATTTAGTTCTAATTTGAAAAACATTGTGTACAGAACTTTTAAATCCCTTCAATACCCTTTATTAAATAATATAAAACAGAATAAAATAGAAATTTCATCAAAAAAGAATTATTAATTTCGAGAAATTCAACTTAATTAAAATAAATAACATTCAATGAAAACAATTTCATTTAACATACAAGAAATTTAATATTTTTTTTTTCCATTTAATACTATTTATTAAATAATTCGGTGTAATAACTTTTTTATTCAAATAAAAGTTTTAATTCATATAACAAATAAAAAAACAGTGAAATGAAATGTCATTATTAATGTAACAAATATTAATAATCGTAATATAACAAATAAAAAAACAGTGAAATAAAACGTCATTCGATAGAAAAGAATTGTTTCAAAAAAAGCGAAAATAATTTTTCCTTTTAATTTTGTACCCTTATTTCGAAATTATGTGTAATTATCTTTCAAATGAAACCAGAAATTAATTTAGAGCACATAACGCTGCTATCTCGAAATTGCATTATTTTGTTTAAAGTTGAATAATAATTTGAATTATGGATAGGCACTAAGTACTCAGATGTCAAGAATTAATTAGGAAAGCAAGGATTTCAAATTTTTATTATGGATTTATCTTGGTATTGAAAAAAAGGATCTTGATTGTATCAATTTTCGATTATAAATAAAAATTCGGATTTAAAAATATCAAATAGAACAATTAATAGAACAATTAGATTTCATTTAGGAAATCACTTTCTGCTGGATTATCTTTTTCCTATAGAGAACATTGTTATTCCGTTTAAGTGAATAATGAGGTTAAGTAAAATCATTAAATACAGTTTTATTATTTTCCATTATACTTAAATCCATATCATGCTTAAAGATAATAAGCAATGTGTGGCATTTTTTTAATTATGTCTTTTTTGTAAATCTCTAACACTCTACCAAGTATATAAAATATTTACAGAAAGAAATCATATTCTTCAAAGAAATTTAGTCTCTAAAACATAACTGATTAAAACCCCAATATGTTATTTGGTGGACCGTAATTAGTTGAATTGTGTACAAAAGAACTGATAGATGATAGAATATTTAATATCTCAAAACACAACAATATTAATGATGATTGGTTAAATGATTCGTAACTCATACAAGGCATGCTTATTTTCTGTTGTTATGACATGCAATTTTGTGCTTGTTTCCCTATTTCAAATTTTAATGCTACATTATATTTGCATAAAGAGTTTCTGTTCTTAGGCGTTTTCTTGTTGTTGATAGTAACACGTTTATTATGAGTTATATTGCATGATTATAGTACAATTTAACCTGTAAAATTTCATTATTCAAGATATATCTCTGCTAATCTTTTATATATTTAATTTCACAATAGATAATTTTGAAAAAAATTTCTAGTCACTAATAATTTAGTTTTATTCTTATTTTCTTTGGTAAAAATTGTAAGACACATTTACAGTGGATGAATTCATTGTTAATGATAGAAGATATAAAAGTAACTCTAAAAGAGATCGAAGTTATCATTGATTATATCTCCCAGTTATATCACGAGGGGCAAAATGCATTTCTTCTCTGTCAAAACGTCAGGATATATTTAATCATATATGTTAATGAAAACTGATTAAATGATTCGTAACCCATACAAGGCACGTTCATTTCTTATTATTATGGCATGGAAATTCATGTTTGGTTCCTATGTTTAAATTGTTTAATGCTATATTATATTTGCATAAAGAATTTTTTCATCAATTCCTTGTTGTTAAAGATTTAAGCTTACATGTTTAAAAACAATAATTATGAAGCAAAAAAATAATTACATCATTTTTTTAAACTGAAATTCCGATAAATTGTTTCATATTTTAAATAACAAATTGTTTTCGATTTTCATTTCATTTTGACTCAATGCCAAATTCGAAACTATTCAGAAAAAATATGCAAATATTCAAAATTTAATGCAAATACCTATAAAATATTCCGCTTAAGTATATTAATAAATTTTAGATAAATGACATTAAACGCTGAAATTTATTTAGGTAAACGCTAGATCTTGAAGTAAGAATTTTATTAAGAATAAATCATAAAATATTTTCATCCACACAGGGCGAAAGTTAAAGAAATCAATCTCTTGAAGAAGAAACTTTTGTTAATGCTGCTGCCAAAGCAAACGGTAGAAATATGTTAAATTCATCTTCGACTGGAAAATATCAGACTGGAATCCGGAGAACCAAAAACGAAATAGCATTCATTTGAAGCCTCCTTTCAGGCAAACACAATCATATATCAGCTTAAACCTTAACAGAAAATCGATGCACTGTTCGGTCGTAAATTTCGTTTGTGTACATATCTCTGGCATGCTCGTTTTCTTATTTGATACAATAAATCCCTTTCCCATGATGTATTGAACCCGTTCAAAGGCTGAAGAACCCGTTCTCCCCGTGATCGCTTTGAGTTTCCGATAAGGCGTCCAATTTTGCTCAAGGATTTACTGGAGAGCGGGTTATGGTCATTAAATATTTGATAATGGTTGTTAAGATTAGCTTTTCTACTGGAAATAATGTTCGAGAAATTATTCTGGAAAATGATAGGAAAAAGAGAGATAGAGGAAGAGAGTCTGAGCTCTTTCCTGTTGGTTAGAAATAACGAGAAAACTAATCTTCTTGAGGGAGCCAGCAAATTTTTCTTCAGATGATTGTTATACATTTATTATTTTAAAGTTGAATTGTGGGTTTTAAAGCTATCACTTTATTGATTTACGAATAGTAATATTCATATAAAATGATAATTGTATGGAAAAATACAAATTTTTCAAGAATCGGTGACTTTTTAATCAGATGATGATTACGCGTAATTGAATTAAAACCATATTATATAGAGAAAAATATTTTTGTTTTGAAAATAGGTGTTTCGAAAAACGTTTCATTTAAAAAACTGCATTATTTTGATTGCTGTCAATGATATTCAAAAATGCAAATAAAATGAATTATATTGATCATTTCTTTGTTATAAAGAAATTTTATCTAGTATATTGAGGGTTTCATTGATTTAAAACCATATCATATTGTACAGAGGTATTTATTCTGCAAATAGGCATTTCGAAAAACTTTTTATTTGAAAAAGAAAACTGCGTTATTTTGATAATGAGATGAATGGTATTCACAGCATCAATATATATATATATATATATATAATATGTTATCCATTTCTTTACTATTAAGAAATATGATCTCACAGATTGAATCAAGATACCACTAGTTAAAGGGAACATAACCGGTTTGGTTTAATTTAGTTCCATTAAGAGTTAATTTAATTCCATTAATTTATTTCCATTTGATTTAATTTAGTTCCATTCCATTCACGGTTTCTTCAACCTGGCGCAGCTGCCGTGGTGGCGTAGTGGTAGGGTCTCGGCTTTGGAACCGGAGTTATCGAGCATTTTCGGTATTATCGATATGCCTAATAATAGATTCAAACAAGTTATTTTGAATAAAACTAAATAAGCTGGTTTAATTGTCATGCTGAGATTTTCATTGCTATCGGTACTTAAAAGAATTCATATCGTATTTTGAATTGTTGTATTCCGTTAATATTTGCAGTATAACTTTTAAGTGCTACTATAATAAATGAAAAGCCGGTATTTAATAAAAGTAATAATTCAATCAGTGGGAGTTCTGCTGTTGCAATTAAGACTTAAACTTTTTGGAATGACAAGCCTAAATAAGGGTTTACTCAGCTTGATTCTCAATTTCAATTGGCTAAGATTACAGTGGATTCTACTGAATTTTATTATGTCATTTCAGCCTTAGGTAACGATGATTTAACTTCCGTTTCAGATATTGTACTTAATAAACCTAATCATAATGCTGAAATACAATCTAGGTAAATTGCTCAAAATGCCGATTCCGAATCATTTTGTTTCAAATAATTGCCTTCAGAAATTGAGTTAGGTGATAAAAAACACCTGACAAATTTCTTTGAGATGCAAAGATTAACAGCCGATAAATTTCATCTGAAGTATTAACAAATGTGTGGTTATAACGCCTACCTTTACAAATTCAGCAAATTTTGTAAATCTGTAATGATAATGTATAATCGTTAGCTAAAATGCCTGATAGTATTTTTGAAATTTCTAATGAGGAGGTTGTAGCTTCAGTTTCATCAAACACTGTTTCGAAAAATTATCTAAATATTGAAAAGTGTTTAGCAACAATTGAGCAGATACTTTCAAAACTGGAAATTTGACATTGATCACTTTTTCGGGCAAAAGGTGAGGTTCTACATTCTATCAATCGCAAATATTGCTGGTTGCATTCTAAATTTGGAAATAAAGCTAAGAATTGTAAGCAACCATGAACGTTTGAACCGGAAAACTAAATAAACCTGACGTTTCTGCGCTGGCAGTATAAAAAGGTTTAGTGAAGTGCTTATTTGTTTATGATAAGATAACAATGTCGTGAATTTTGGTTGACACGGATTAGGTTGTTAGCATTTTACCTGTGGTAAAATATAAAAAAGTTAAACTTTCAAAATTTCTTTTGTATACTGCAAACAGGACTAAAATTAAAACTTTTGGTACTAAATTGGTTACTTTGAATTTGGGTTTTAAGCAAATTTCAGTGGCCATTTATCCTAGCAGCAACTTCAAAACCTATAATAGGGGTAGATTTTCTTGGACACTATGGTTCATTAGTGGATATAAAGTGCAAAAAGTTGCTTCATGGCACAGGAACCGTAGAGCTTGGGAGCACCATTTCTGAGGTCGAATCTTTAAGTATTGCGACTGTTCAGAGTAATTATCCCTATATAAATTTGCTTAAAAAATTTGGTGATGTAACTAAACCAGGTCAACCAAAATCTCCGGTCCAGGCAAAGCACAACACTGTACATGATATGAAACTGTATATTCTAAAGCTAGATGATTAATATCTCAATAATTACAGGCTGCAAAGCGGGAATTTCAATTGGTCTCAGGGTTAGTTTAGACCGCCAAAAAGTGCATGGGCGAGCCAACTTTACATGGTACCCTAAAAGAATGATTGCAGGCCATACGGAGATTATAGACGATTAAATTCTCAAACTATTCCGGATAGATTTCCTATTCCTCATGCGCATGATTTTGTTCATTATATTTATAATTAAAAGGCATATTCGACTCTTGATCTTGTTAGAGAGTATCATCAGATACCAGTTGCTGCTGATGATGATGTTTCAAAAATAGCTGTAATACCTCCGTTTGAGTTATTTGAATTACTTTTTATGCCTTTCGGATTATGTAACGCCGCTCAAACATTTCAGAGATTAATGTAGGAGATTATCGGAGATCTTGATTTTTGTTTTCCCTATCTCGACGATGTACTTGTCGCATCTCAAAATGAAATTGAGCATTTAAAACAATTAGAAGAATTTTTTCATAGATTTCAAAAATATGAACTTGTTTTAAATGCGGAAAAATGCGTTTTGGGGCAATCATCTGGGAAATTTTTGAGATATTTAATTTCCAAAAAAGGAAATCAATCACTACCAGACAGAGTTAGGGCAATAAATGAATATCGACTGCCTAAAACCATTGAACAGTTTAGGCAATTTTTATCTCTAATTAATTTTTATCGAAGATTTTTGCGTAATACTGCATATGAGTAATCATTACTATCCGATTATCTTAAAGGGGCTAAGAAAAATGATAATCAATCTATAAATTTGACAAAAGAAGCAAAAATTGATTTTGTTATTTGTAAAAGTAGTTTAAGTGATATCAACCTTGTTAGTGCACCCATCTCAGGATTTAGAATTTACTTTGACTTGCGATTCTTCAGATAGGACTATTGGTTCGGTTTTAAATCAGAGAGAAGGCGAGGAATTTAAAACTTTGGCATTTTTTTCGTGGAAGCTTGATTTAGCTGATCAGCGCTATAGTATGTATTATCACGGATTATAAGCTATTTATTCGTCTGTTCGTCCTTTTTCTTACTTGCTAGAAATTCGCAAGTTTTCAATTTATACTGATCATAAACCTCTAATTTATGCTCTGACTCAGAAGCATGGGAAATGTTCCCCCATTCAAATTCGGCGTCTTGATTGAATCGGGCAGTTTTCGACGGATGCATGTTACATATTGGGTTCATATATTGGGTTACATATTGGGTTGGTTTTTCCAGGGTATAAAGAGTTTGATAAGGCACAATTAATTGGTAAGGAAATTATTGGTTTAAATTCTTGTAATCAATCATTTTGTCAAAGTTCTCGGTATAGATAGAGAACTCTTCTGTGACGTTTCTATATAGATAGAGAACTCTTCTGTGACGTTTCTAAAGTAAGATGCCGTCTGCATGTTCCTCCAGAGTTTCAGCGTAGAATCTTTGAGACTCTTCATTGCTTATCTCAATTTGGTGTAAGAACTACCGTAAAGTTTATTGGAGAACATTTCGTGTGGCTTAACTATAAGAGAGACGTTACCGAATACTCTCGTTGACTTGGTGCGACCTCTCCATCCATCCCGAAGCTATACTTATTGTTTAACGTGTGTGACATTTGATTTTGAGATTTTGATCGCTAGATTTTGCGTTCTTGAGAGGCTTACAACGGGTGAGGGGAGGCAATTTGAGAGTAACTTATTCCGTGAATTTGTCAGTCTTGGTATTAACCCGTTAACGCCCAACTTAATTTAAAATTGAAATTTTGTTAAAGACTTTTTAAATTATGTCCTAAACACTTAAATTAAATATAATATACAATTAAACTCTACACCATTAATTTAGTATCCGAGATAATTACTGTCTTATAAATAGGACGCTGGGCGGATATGGAAGTTTTAAGCACTCAGTACTTCTCCTTCGTTTTTATTTACTTGATTACGTTTCTTTTCCCAAACAATTGAACTTTAATATTTAATGCAAAATAAAATGAAACATAAATAAATTTGACATTTTTTATTAAGTTTAAACATATTTACACTATTAATGGTAATTTGGAAAACATTTTGTACATAGAGTTACATTACATTTCATTCAAAGTGTAAGAGATTTACCCGAACAATTTTGCATTTGACATCGACTTTGTTTTTCTCTTTTACCAATTATATGGCCAACTCCATCACGTCTAATAGTGTCTATTTCCTCACTCGAGATGAAATTGTATGACTTAGTCTACCGATTTGTTTTTGTCCTGTGTTGCCTTTTTTTAGATGGATCTAGTGCAATAGTTCTCCTTCTTTCTTTGATACCCTTTTTCTCTGCATTTACCATGTTGTAAATAACGCAGGTATTTACACCAGCCATGTCTACAATTCGGGTAAAAATTGGCCAATACCATTTTTTTCCCACTGAATTTTATGGTGTGTTTCTCTAAAAGCCAATCATGAGAATCTACACCACCCATGTTTTTGTTACAATTGTTTACGAGACATGGCTGTTCGATTTTATTTTTTTCAGCTTTCTCTTTTACACGCCTTGAAACAGATGTTAGTGGCTCAATTATGTCAATTTGTCGCAAGTGTAACGCATTTGTTATCATTCCATTTTACCGCAGTAATTTTATTTTTCACATCAAAGTAGAAATCATGTGAACCACGGCTAGTCTTTTTGAAAGTAGAATCAATTTCAAGGGGACAATGCTGTATTCGGTCACTTCTTATTGTTCCTGTTGCTCGAAATCCACTCTTTCTTAGGTCAACTAACAAATTATAGGAATTTAAAAAAATTATCAAAATAAACTATATGACTCTTGGGATCAGTAACTCACGGAAGAATTTTTTTTACAACTCGAGTTCCCAAGAGTTCTTTTGAAAGGACCACGGTAAAAGCAGCATCGACAACTTCCTTGCCGCAATACAAATCAAAATTATAGCAGTAGCCATTGTTCCCACATAATGCAAACATCTTATACCCGAGTTGCAGTGTCATCAAAACCTTCATCTGTTAATTCATCTACTTCAGCTGGTAAAGCAGTAATTTCTGAATAGATATTCTACATCTTCCTCGGCAGTTTTAAAAACTTTTTTCCGCGACATCTTGAGCACCTATGAAATAAACTAAATATCAGAAAATTTAACGAATCCGCCCAGCGTCCTATTTTTAGGACAGTAGTTTGAATTTGTAATTAAAACTAATAAAATTAAAAATAATTTTAAAACGTTATAAGATATATGTTAATAGAATATCTGAAATATAAATTCTGAAAAAATATTTAAACTTACCTTTAAAACCTTTTCGTACGATTACAATGAAATTCAGCAAGAAAATTCATGAAAATGGCGAAGTTTATATGTCTGTAGCTGGTTGAAAAATGCTTCCATCCGGTCCACACCAGTTTAAGTAAGTAGGGTGAAACCATTACTCTTCAGGGGGTAGAAAAAGAATTGGTGAAACGTTGAATAGCTTTATTTTTAAAGGTGAAAAATAACTGTCCTATAAATATGAAGCTGGGCGGAAACGGGTTAAGCTTATACATAGAAAACCTTCCCATCTTCAATCAAATAGATTGATAGAGAGATTACATAGGCAATTAAAGAGTGCAATTCGTGCCCATTCAACCGACAAGTGGACTTTAGTTTTGCCTTCAATTTTGCTGGGCATTTGAGAATCGGTAAAGAAAACCTTACAGTATTTTGTTGCTGAGATGGTGTATGGTACACCTATAACTTTGCCAGGAAAAATTTTTCTAACTCTAAGAATTTAGATAACAATGATTTTCTAGAGGCGTTGCAAATTAAAATTAGGGCTTTACGACCTACTCCTGCCTCGTAATATTGCAGGAAAAATATTTTTCTGTTCAAAGAACTTAATAATTGTACTCGTATTTATATTCGACAGGATAGATTAAAGATATCTCTTGTTCCTCCATATAGTGACCCGCATCTAGTGCTATTTAGGTTTCCAAAGCACTTCACGATTGGAATTGGATCGCATAAGTAGAGGTCAGCATAGACAGATTGCAGCCAATATTTCAGCTTTTTGAAATAAAGATCAACCACGTGAGATTTTCTATGACCGTCTTCCAGATTGCGTTGGGGAGCCTTGTGGCGGCGCTGCTATATGAATTGTTATTATTAAAAGTGAACTGAAATGAACTAACATTTACTTTTTTACTTACTTATAACAGCTGAGTAATGTTTTATTGGTAAAAATTTTGTTTTTTGTAAGCGTTTATTTTTGCTATTACTACTACTATTCAAACTACGAGCTCAGTAATGGATAAAACCACAATTTTCTCTTTTTCCAAACTGTGTTAGGACAAATGGATAAAAAGCATAAAAAATATGGATGCCTTGTTGTTGTTATTTTTAAAAATGTTTTAAGGATTTAATTCAATTAGGTAATTTGGAATGCATTTGAAGTATAAAAATTATACTGCATGAGAATATAGTGTACAATATTGCAATTGACGAATGTATTGGCAAGACTTTTTATTTGTTAACCTCAAATTTAACCTGAAACTTTCTTCAACCAATTTCAGTTTTTTATAACAAGTATTTGAATAAAAATCCTTTACAGCTATTTTTTTTCTTTTGTTCATATTTCGTCTTAAGTTGATTATGTCCTTCCATTCTTCTGTTTCTCTGGATGTAACACACTGCAATTTGGGGAAAAGTGATTCAGAAAAATGTTCAGATTAACTTCTTAAAATATCTAGTCTGTGATTTCAGATATACGAAAAGCTCTTCGTCTGAAGATATTTCCCGATTTCTATTTTCTGCAATTTCTTCTTTCTTTTTTCTGCCACTCCAGTAATTGGGTAGAATCCTATGAGACTCTGCAGGGTTTTCATGTCACCTTCTGATTTATACTACCAGGCTGAAGCAGTGCTCTTTCTCTTTATTAATCTATAAAACTATTTTCACAGAAATCTGAACACAAAATATATACTTAAAATAATTATATCATTAGTCAATATCTAATTTCCAAAGAAATGGAAAAAAGAATATATCACATCTACAAAGCTTAGAAATTAAGCTATTATCTCAATATAGTTTGCTTATTTCATAGTAAAATTATATTTCTAAGCTATATGAAGTAATTCGACTTATTTTAAATACTTTTAAAATTTGATTTTGGAAAACCTAATTTATTCAAAAATATGTTAAGTAAATATTCTCAAAGCGGAATTTTTCTGGAAAAGCAGGCATTGGAAATCATTTAACATCAAGAAATTTATTTTGTAAAATTACACTTTAATATTGCACTTAATTTGCGAAAAAATAATATTCGTTTTATTCTCTTTTTCATTATGGCAATAACATGACCTTCATTTCCTTACGCTAGCTTTACATTTACGCTGTATCCTACCGAAGGTCACCTCAGAAATGAGGATGAGAATCTTCCGGTTTGGTGATTGGTTCATCACTCTGGTGGGAACTCAAATGGTGAGGAGCGATTACTTCCTATCGATGACGGGACGTACTTCCCACAAGAAGGGATGTGCCGAGGCCGGTGATGGCTCTTAGAACTGAACCTAAGTTTCAGGCATTGTTGTTGTCACGACAATCCTATCATTCAGTTCCTTCTGTGTGATTTCAGACGGGTCGAAGTAACCGGTTATAGTTACTTCTTCGAATGGAAATCATAGACTTTTCAGACACCAGAAAAACACGAATTTATCTTAAGCCAGCTAAATTCTATTGAAGCTAAATTGAGAGTTTTAACATGCGTTGTTTTTTGTTTTGTATTCGCATTATAGGAAAATATAAAATTAAAAATAACAAATATACGTACATCAATATTTAAAAAAAACTAAGTTTATCAAAGTTCATTGCATTTATGGAATATCAGAAATATAAAGCACAATTTTTTTAGAATAAAAAAATATCTAGAATCGAAAGGATAACATCAATACCAATTGTATTTGAATAATTATTTATCAAATAACAACTATGTAAAGTAATAATATTCCACTGATTGTTTTTTATATTTTAATTGTTTAAGAACATATGTTATGATTCTGAGAATTATTATACTTGCATTATAAATTTAATATATTCTCATTGATTAGTAAAAATGCTAAACAGCGAAATTAGTCCATTTTTTTTTAGTTTAAGGCATAGCCTGTGTCAATATGTATCTAGAAAATGGAAGACGGTGCAGGCAAACAAGAATGATGATTTATCTAAATATTATGCGTTTTCAAATGGAATTTCCGAAATCTCGAGAATGATAAAATCTAGCGGACTCTGCCATGATTTTTCTTCAAATAGATTACTGTAATGGATTTCTGACTGTGTGTATCTGATATCTAAAATTTGAACGTCTAGTACAAGAGATGTGTCATAATTGAAAGATGCTACAAAACGTGAAGCTATGCAGTTCCCCCC
The DNA here is from genome assembly GCA_026543865.1 of Argiope aurantia. Classification (NCBI taxonomy): domain Eukaryota; kingdom Metazoa; phylum Arthropoda; class Arachnida; order Araneae; family Araneidae; genus Argiope; species Argiope aurantia. The sequence continues at coordinate 1,599,611 of JAPMOR010041017.1, read as the reverse complement.
TATTATGTCGTGCTCTTTATTGTTATCAGCAATCTCCCGCATTTAATTCTTTGTCGCGTGCGATGGTTTCGTTGTCGCGATATTTACAAGTTGAAAATTTGTGATTCCAAATGAGCTTCTTGTAGGTATTGCCATTCGAAAATTTCGAAATTCTTTAACTGTAACCGTAACCATGAGGTCTGCATTATTTAAAATCCTCACAATCTTGAGCGCGTAACTACAAACAACCGTATCTGAAATTTTGATTCGATTGGTTGAGCAGAGAGGCCGTCAGGTATTCATTTATAAGGAAATATTTTTTTGGATCAATCTGTATATGTCTCTACTAATATTCTGATCATTATTACAGAACTAGTTAAATGTAAAATGAACTATGTTCACACTATTAAATATAAATTTAACTAGTATGAAATATTCAGAATAAAGTCGGTGATCGTTGTAGATGGCTCGAACAAATTGCTAAATAAAACGAAAAACTGTTTTCGTCAGTTCTTATATTCTGTTTTCGCTTTGTTACAAGATTTATTTGTACAATTACCTCATTCCAATATATTCTTTGAGGGCGTGATAGAAAAAGAATAAGGATGTTTTTCTTTCAAACACAATTTGATAAATGCAACAATAAAATTTAAATACTTACAAAAATTTATAAAATTGTTTTCTGACACTTCCTAGAATTTAATTAAAGAATGCTTGGATTTAAACCATTATTTTTTTTAAATAAATCAGAGATGAAACACTGATTTTGTTCTAGCCAAAAAAGGAAGATGTAAATGATAAATCTTACGTTTGTCATTATTCTCCAAATCCTTAGAGATAAATTGTGATGATATTTATCTTTGAATTTATTTCTTTTTATACATTACTATAACTTCCCTCTTTCGAAAAATTTATGGGGAGTAGAAATCCAGAGTTGTTTGGCTACAAAAATAAGAATAGCATTTTTTTTGGAATATGTAAAATTCCGCAAGAAATATGTGCCAATTTAATTAAAAACTTTCAAATTTTTATTTGTTTGCCTTGTGAAACAATATTTTTGAAATACCAAGTATAAAAAGGTAATAAATCTGCATTTTACTCTCTAATTTTCCGCGATGCATCCATTAAATATTTTCTCGTTTGGTCGAATCTTAAAAACGACAGTATTTCAATTGCATTTTTTAAATATTTTTCACAGATTATTTAATGATTACTTTTCAGTGAAAATATAAATTTGATTAGATTTTATAACTCACGAAAGAAGAATTATCCTTTAAAGAAGAACATATTTTAAAATATTACGTCACAATTGTAATTTTAAATCTAATTTCTATTTTCAAAAATTATAACTTGTGGCATGCATATGGCATTTGAAAGAATATTATTAAAAGTCAAATAGAAAAAAATTTCAAATTATCAAAGAAAAATAGTATGTTATTTTCTAAGTTGTGTGATCAATTTTTGCTATTTGATGGGGGGAAAGTTTTATATATGTAAATCATATTTTTCTTTTAAAATTATTTTTTTATGTACAAATTTTACTCAAAGAATCAAATAATCAAATACTTCAATTTGCTGCATTTTTTATTAACGAATAATGAAATGATCCAGAGCTGGGCTCAGTGTCTGCAACTAGAATATTTTCAAGATAATAATTATAAAATCAGTAAAAAACAATACATCGCTGGTTTTAATTTGGATTCCTACTTATAATCTGAAGAATTTAAAGAAGGCATTTCACTTTTATCCCTGGGGAATTTTAATAAAAAATTAGAAATCATTTTTATTAAAATTTTAGTCTATTAAAAAAAACTTAGTCTTATTACCAATTTAGATCTATGTCCCCTAATGAAATATTAAATAAGTATCAAATGTCCCTGAATTTATAGCTGAAATGCTAGGAGTGACAAAGGTCTCAGAATTAAGTAATATCTGAATGTGGTGAAGAAGTTTGAATTAAATAATCTAAACCATTAAGGTGTAAAGACAAAGTAATCGGACATAATCTTGTTATTAGATATAATTACAGAAATACAGTAGGGAAAGTCAGAAAGTAAAGGGACATTTGAGAAAAGGTGCATTTATTATAATGATAGAAAGTGAAACATACATTATTTCTCTACATAATCACCCTAACTTCAATGCAATTTTTCCAATGTTCCCTTAGAAAATACATTTTTTCAGTTGTATCTGAAACCAGTTTGGCACAGCATCAATGACTCGTTCATCGGTTGCAAATTTTCTTCCTCTTAGCGCTTTCCTCAATGGTCCAAACGTATGAAAAAAGTTTGGAGCCAAATCTGGACTGTATGGAATTGTTTATCAGTTGAAATATCAGTTTAATTCTTTAGGCACCCACGGCAGATACTTTCCGAAAATTTAGCTTCTCGTGTAAGATGGAGTATGCTGAACTGTGACTGATATATCAAGTATTGATGATTTCGTATGCTTTGATTTTTCTGTTGTACATCACCATAACCTCAAAGACCTTCAAATTTTTCTCAGTGGTTGACGTCGATGGTCTGCTCGATCTTTCGTTGTCACATAAAGAAGTTATTCCCTGTTTGAAATGCTCTATCCATTCGTATATCTTGCTTCAATATAAACAGCTGTCATCAAATTGCGCTTGCATTCGACGAATAATTTCGGCAAGTATAACACCTTATCCAAACAAAAATCTAATTACTGCCTTCATTCCCTCCTTGATGCAGATAGACAATACAGCTGCCATATTTAACGGTATGCTATACTCACACGACTAACTAGGGTATAAGAGTTGCACATTACATAAGTGTTACCAATTACACTAATTGAACGCTGATACTAGCAGTGTTCTGAAACTCTGGAAAGAGAAATTGCAAAAAAGTGTCTTCCCTTTTTTTTACTTTTTCTCTTTCAATATTTCTAGAATACCAAAGCTATTTTCTACACCTTATATTCTATGTGTTATGTCGCTAGATTCGGTGTACACTAACCTACACTAACCCGTACCCCCCTGCTTATAAAATTTTTCTCTTGAATTCTGTAAAACTTTTTATTCGAATAAATAAATCTAATAAAATGATTGAATCTGATTCAGGAATTCTATTGCTTCTATTACTTATTCTAGTTAGTACAGGGTTATATTCAATAGATCTGGTATGGTTTGGACCTTAAATTCTGGAATGCTCTGTATTTATGGTAAACCAACGCAACATTTCTTTCTTTAATTTGTAATATTTAAATTTAGTAAGACTTGAGAAGTTTGTTTATTGGTTGAAGCTATTCTTTTACTCAATAAAAATGCCTTTTTAATAAATTGTTTCATGAATGACATGAAATACCGAAAGTATGTGGCAAGAATTTGTTATTAAATCTTGTAGAAATATCAAAATTAATATCTTTCAAATGAATTTCTCCCTTTTTCCAATACAAATTAAGGATTAAGCGTTATATTAATAGTGAACATATTCCTTTTATACAAATGAGTTTCTTGATAATATCGACTGGCAACTATACAAGAGTGCACCCTAATTAAATCTCTAAACTTTGTAAAGGAATCTTAAATTCTTAGTCAATATTACAAACTTTAAACTTTAATATATCCTGTTTCATTTAACTAATTTATAAGATGTATATGTCACTTTTCAAGAGAATATTTTCAAATCCAATAACAATTTTACCTTGCAATAACAAATATTTCCTCATCATAAATAGAATGACCTTTTTTACTTACCATTCACATTAAATGTCTAGCTCTCAATTAAGAATTATTTGTCTTTGTGAATTTCTTTATGTAGAGAGCATAATTACTGGTGTAGAGCGTTTCTGAGTGTTTCTTAATCTTAGTCCCCATTTATATAAGGTTGCAGCCTAATTATTTCTCAAAACATCTCTATCCCTCATTATAAAGTTACCTCAAGTTCTTAAACAATTTTGAAAAATTTTGTGTGAAGTGGAACCTCGTTTAACGAGCATAATTCGTTCTTGAATCTTATTCGTAAAGCGAAACATTCGTTAAGCGAACAATTTTTTTTTCCGCATAGGAATTCAACTAAAATAAAACAATGCATTCCATTCCGAAAATAAATACTCAAGCAAATTTATAATAATATAATTTATTATTTATAATAGCCGGCATCCTGGTATAGGGGTAGCGCGTTTTCCCGTGATCTGGTCGTCCCAGTGTAGGGCATGGTTGCTTTTCTACATTATATCTGTGTGGTATGTGAATGTGTCCCCTATCCTGTAAAAAGGGATTGTGCAAGCGAATGTGACGCATGAAGTAGCCAAGTCATACTCTTGGCCCTAGCTGGCGCTACTGAAAAAACAAGAGACGCTCACTCGGCTTAAATTGGACAGATCTATCAGCGGGCTTATAAAGTGCCATAAATAACAGCATCATTACTTATAATGAAAAATCTTTTACAATAAAACTGTCTCAATATCGTTTCTTTGTCTGCGCAACAAAATTTGCTGAAAATGGAACACAGTATTATCGTTAAATTAATTAATTTATAACTCATATAGCCACTCCCAGTCAGGTGTTGCCTCTCAACACTTCGATACAATATATTCCCATGCTTTTAAAATCTCTCTTAATTCACTTGTAAGCTACTTCTCTTTTACGTCTATTATTTCTCCTCTTCCTGACCAAATATATTCTGCATCTTTTTGTTACGATATAGACTTAGTTCCCTAACACTTTGAGGCGCAGCGTTCAACAACATGCAACATCTAACTTCACTCTATTCTAAAAATTGGTTCAAAATTTAATTTAACCTTCTTCAATAATAGATAACGATTTAAATAAAGCTAATCTATAGTTTTAAGCTATAATGACATACGTAAAAATCATTTTTTTTAGTCAAGGAATTTTGTTAATTTTTTCTAGTAAAAATTAACCGTTGGAAAAAATAATTTCAGTGATATTTTTTTACTATATCTTAAAGTATTTAGTTTATAAAATATCTATTTTCCATTTTTTTTATGGATAAAAACATGCATATAATTTTTGGGGAAAAGTAGATTTTCTATCAGCTGGAACTCTGCGCCTATCGTGTTATTCGGCAGGACGCTATGCTGGAGAGAAAGTACTATCTTCGTTTCCTGTTATTATTTCTCCCTTTTTCATGGAAAATGAACTCTATTTAAGGAATATTATTTGAGAAAGTCAGAAATCTTGGAAATGACCACTCCTTATTCTGGAGTTATTTTGGGGTGGTGGGGTGGTGGTGGGGGAGGTATTTTAATTTCATTAATAACTTTGCCATCTTTACTTGGAGAAGCACAGAGTTTCCTAATATTATATTAAGTTTCGATAACGTTCATTTTATGTAACAATGTAAATAATATTTAACTATATAATAATATATAACTGTAAATGTTTATTGTAAATTAACTGTTTTTAAAATTTCTGAAATACTAAAAATTCTTCAAGCATTGCCATCAATAGCGAATATGAGCATGCTCCCTTGTGGTGCGAATTCGATCATGCAATCTTTGATAAAGTAGTCTTTTTTTTTTCCTTCAACTGCTGGAGGTCGTAATTATTTTCGCGCTTCACTGTAGTGCACACTCATAATTACACTTTTCTGAGCTCTTTGGGTCGCAGTGTTCCAACTGAGGAACCTACACCCAAAATTAAAACGATAAGTACGATTTTCAAGAAAGGGAACCTGTGTACCACCTATAGTTGTGCCCCCTTTATAAATAATTTATCTCCATTTTTTTTTGTTTCAGTTTAAAAATTCGAGGGTAATACGTCGCAAAGGGATAATTTCGTCAATAATCCTGCTTATGTTCTTTCACCAACCCTATCGTTGCTATTCCCCCTCTAGTTTCATGGTCTTGTATAGAGGCAGAATCTCGTCGATTTAGGATTCAAAGGTACCTACTCAAATTCCTCGAAGTCGCTTTCGACAACCTTATCTTGTCAAAACTTCTTCTGTTTATATAAATTGTCTCAAACATGCACTGAACAGGATTAATACAATCACCATATCTCCTCGCCACTTGTTCTGTAAAACATTGCATGTTAAGCGAGTCACATTATTACATTTTGTTTTGCTCATTATGCGAAGAATATCCTGTCTTATTTTCCAAATTAGTAAAATGAATAAATTCAATTTTGATAAAAATTATTAACAGCTTAACTAAGAAACAATGAATACTTTCTCATCATAAACAAAGTGAGGGTTTTTAACCACCAGACATATGAAATGTCCTTTTTCAGAATGAAAAATTATTCACCTTTTAAAATATGCTTTCTGAATGTTTTTTTTTTCAGAAACAGCGAATTTTATGTTTTGAATTATTTTGTGATTATAAAAATAAAGCCTTTTTATTTGAAGAAAGCACAGCTCAAAAACACATTAATATTATTTGAAATTTTCATAAGATTTGTCTCGGGGAATTATCAAATGATTTATTTACCTCAAACATTGCTAGAGAGAATTAAAATATATTGTATACTGCGGAAATGTTTACTTTAATTTACCAATTCAGATGTTATACTTTCCATTTGAATAGTAGT